>JAEQML010056035.1:0-34794 GCA_016904865.1 Pissodes strobi
ATTTTCGGTAAACACTCATTTCGGAATGAATGTAGTAATGATATATATCCTGGAAAGCATAATATCACCCAGGATGATCCTATATAACGGATGGTAACAGTATATAACTTTAGCAGTGTTGAAATAAAACTTAACCGCCTCTAAAAGTTCTTATATAAATTATAGTCACACGTTACTGAAAGTGATTTTATATAACCTTTTAGGTAGGCAACCCTTCGACATTTAAAGCAATTACCGGTTGTCTATCCCAAAAATGGAGTGCATATTTTTCCGCACGATATACGATACCCATGAAATCTGCTAAAAAAATTGCCAAAGCATGCATCTTATTAGAGATAAAGAAATGAAAAACGACAAAAAAAATCAGTAAATTATTAACAGCGGTCGAGCGAGTCTTACCCGATTTGTCCCAGAGTCAGTTAAAAGGGGCCACTCTTTTTACCATCGGCTTGGGAAAAGGATGGCACTCTATATTGGCCTCCTGCCAAAAAGAAGGGCCCCATCTTCAAGATTATGAAAGATGGAAATTCCAGACCAGAGCCAGACTGGGTACCTCAGCCCTGTACAAGAAAAAGGCAAATCTTTCTGGCACATGAAGCGGCAGGCTTAGAATTAACGGCCATGGAACAAAAAAGAGAAAAACGCGTCACAAAATTTGGAGTTTCCAAAAGAGAGGTTAGGAAAACAAACAGAAATCGAGACAGACGTAGGTATTTAATCGAATTGCATCAGCTGTAGATGTTCTTTTCACATGATAAAGCTCCGAACTGACACTTTGTAGGTTATAGTAGTAGTAAACTCTCTGTTGGCCTTTTTCGTAAGAAAATTCAGCCAGTAAAGACGTCTATCCGGCTTAGTTAGAGCTTGGGCGACCTATCCCAGATAAGTTACACCTGATGGATAGAGATACTATTTTTAGAGCCCTCAGTATGTCGAGTATGCACTCCTGGGGGCTCTGACTGTTACATGCACGGCTTGTTTTAAGGTTCGAACACCACCGGCTGGACATTCACACACATGCAAATCTTGTACATGCTTGGTTAGAGTCTTAATCAAAGGGGCTTCACACAATGCAGATATAACCAGTTGCTGTCAGAGATACTTCCCATCTCCGCAGGGCCCACAGCCTCGATCTCCTTCAGATCACTTGCAAGAATCTGGAAGAATCTTCGTAGGAATCGACCCTGCATTAAGCGACCACACTGTCCTAACCGGCCACGACTTCCCTTTCGAACCAACGGGGCCCCCAACGCTTTCTGCCGTGAATCACGTGCACTTCCCGTGCGAAGTCAGGTTAGAAAACCAAACTCCCTTTCCACGTCCGAACACCGCCAACTCCACAGCGGAAGTCCTTTGTAGGTTATAAACACTAGTCGTAGTAGATGGTACAGAATTTAAAATTTTGTTAAATTTTGTTGTCACTTTTCGGCGAAATAAAGTGCTGTACTTAATTTTTTCCCAGTTATTCATGATGAATCACTGTAAAAATAACAATAACAATCTATATTTATTCGTTTACTAGGAGGGGGCCATTTTATATAAAAGCACGATAATGTAAGGTTTATTGGGGTAATTTGTGTTACTAAAGGAAGTAAAGTTTTATAAAAGAAACGATCGTTACTATATTATCACTAAGAGTTTTATAACATAATATCGCAAACACTACTATCTACCGGTTTTTATAAAGGTGATTAACAATACACTACTATATATCTTAAGGTACCGTAAAGTGGGGTTACTTTGCACTTGTAAAGGTAACTTTGCACCAATGCTGTAAAAATATGTTTTGGTAAATTGTGTACTTTCTTGTAATTTGTTGCTCACGCAAACCCATCTAACGGTTAATAGACACTCCCATACATCATTGTTACCAACTAGACATTGTCTAATGTCATCAGTCATTTGTTAGTTTTCCCGCCAATTCTAACCTTAAAATTTTACCGTTTTTAAAGCTCCGCAAAATTGTCTTGTGGTAAAATGTCTAATTGAGGAATACGGGTAAGTGTATGATTTATCGTGTATATACGTTTATGCTTAATAATTTCAATTATTAAAATAAAGATATTTTAATAAAAAAACTAAATTACAAAATATTTTTTCTCTTGCATATTTTCAGCAAAACTGGGGTAATATTGCACCAGTCTTATGGTGCAAAGTATCCTCAAATGGGGTTAAATTGCACCAGTCTTATGGTACAAACTATCCCCACATTTTTCAGTAAGATGTTTTTATCTTGCACTTACTTTTGTTTTTTTGATATGCCTCTACAGTATAAGAGAAAGTTGGGCTCAAGAAGATATTCCGATTATACACCGGAAGATTAACAAGCATGCCTAAATGCTATAAACGCAGGGATGAGTACCAGAATCGCAGGGATGAGTACCAGAACGGTACAAGGAAACTCAATTAGGAAGCAGATCAAATGTTCTGGAAAAGCAGCATTTTACAGCTTTATTACAGCCTTTAATGGTGTAAATAGGAGAAAACTCTCGGTTAATGTCTTGTCGCCAGGATAAAGTAAACACCAGTGACGTGGTTAATGGTGATATCAACATCCCACAATCGCCTAACATTGAGAAGTCATTTATTCAATATTTGGAGGATAAGGGACAGGAATCTACCCAGCTTACAGGTCGTGAAAAGAAAAGAATGTTAACTGTTCCCCCTGGAAAAAGCATTGCTCATTCTGAAACCTATTTTACCGATTTAAATCAACCTACAAGCTCTACTTCAAAAAATGCTGAAGGATCTGAAGAAAATACTTTAAACGATCTTCCAGATGAGTATGGGAAATCTGATGAGCACCAACCACAATCTGAAGATTTGTCGGATGAAGAAATCAATGAGGTACAGGTAATTGAAGAGTAGATTGAATTTAACCGAAAACTTGCCTCAGGTACTTTAGGGTTATCAAATGATAGGATTAAACAAAATGGATTAAAAAATATTACTAGAGTTATTGGTGAGCATGTTCTATTTATTTATGAAGATCACATATATCCTGGGGTTATTACATCTTTAGATAAAGATGGGGCCATGATTAATGCTATGGTTAAGTCATTAACATATTGGAAGTGGCCTGAAAGACGAGACGAAATATGGTACAAATGGGATAAAATAATTGGTGCAAGAGATCCGCCCAAAAAATGTCGAAGCGTGGTCTATATTCGGTCCCAGAATGTGATAAGTTATGGTGGGAATGATTTTAAAGTTTTTATTTTGTTTAATGTTACAACTAATCCTAAGTTAAAATACTTACTGTTGAATTTTTAGCAAACAATTAAACCTAAAAACACTAAAAATGCCTTTAAAATGTTTTAACTCAAATAAAAAAATGTAGGTACCTACCTATTTGTACTATTTATTTACCTTGGTGCAAAGTTAGTATTTACGCGTCTTTCATTGCCCCAGCAGCAAATTGATAGAAAAAAACTATATAAATACCAATGGTGCAAAGTACGTATGACCGCTTAAGGGTAACCTATTTTATGGTTATTAATAATTGCAAAAAAAAATAAAAATTTTTTTTAGATTTTTTGAGTTTGTTTAAAAATTAAAGTTAACAAAGTGGTGCAAAGTTTTTTGGTATTTCAGTTATATAAATGAGGTTACGGTAAACCTTATAAATCTTTCTTATGAATATATTGGTAACAATTACTAAAAGTTTTATAAAAATAGTGAAATAGTTATATCACCTTATTATATACCTGTAACTTATAGTAACCTTATAAACCCGTTATAAATCTCGGTTACTAAAAGGTACATATTATAATACTCCGAAACTTTCTTATATACCTTTGTTACCTTTATATAGCCATTATATAACTTCGTGTTACCTTAAGCTGCGAAAAATGTTTATTGGGGAGCCAAGCAGTTCATATGTGGTCTTTGTAAAAGTTAAAATATCAAACATTGTACCATGTAATGCTAAAAAGCTCCCACTATCTTTAACAAACTTTTCCACCTAGTATTAAGTGTTTTTTTAAATAAGAATAACTTGTGTTGCGTTTGTTTAAGTTAACCTACATTTATGTAGGGTATGTAATTTTCTCAAACATATTTTGTGTTGACTGAAAAATAATATTTTTGTAAAACACGGTATTTTTTCTAGATACCTAAGTATTTTTGTATGACAATAAAAACTGCTACCTAATCTTAAACATTCCAATAAAATAGATGCTGAAATTATGTGTTTTTATAAAAAAAAAAATTATCGGACTTTTTGATTAAAATCGTTTGGGTATGTGATTTTAGGACAGTCTCCCCTAATGATTATCATGCCTATATCAGTGCAATTTCAAGTTTATGGTAGATACCCATACCACGCGAAGCATTTACTTGTTCGCTTTATGGTATCGCAGTGTCTCAAAGGAGGTTTTGACACACCTTACTCAATTCGGGGAATGTCCCAGCCTTTGAGCTAACAATACGACACCAGAAGCAGAAAGAAAATATACTTTTAAACTTGTTTTTAGACTGATAAATACTCTTTCTGAATCCTTGATTATTTATGCCAGCAACACAGATAATTTTTCCTGCATTGTTCTATGATATGATGGGATATCAATTGTTAGCAGTAAATCATTTTGATAACATACTTGGAAATTATAGTTCTAACATCATACAGACCTATCGGCAACAGGATTAACTTTATGATAAGGGTTGCAATCAGTAATTATTATGCAAATTCAAAATAGTGTATGCTACGAGTTGCAAAAGGAATATCTATACTAATGATAAGGCAGGGGCGGTTCCTTAATAAGCATATCATAGCATTTAACGAACTAATTATAATTTTAGGAATTTACACATGTTTGAATCTCAATTTACTGCAGTACCAATGCATTATACAGTGTTTATAAGGGCGAAATGCAGGTTTCGAAAATCTAAGCATTGAGCGCCCTACAATACCATTTTTATTGGTGTTTGTTGGTGTGGACGTTCGAACGGCGCTCCAATTAGATGCATTTTCCCTGTGCAAACGTCGGGAATGTTTTTAGAATAACACAGCGCTATTTAACTCCAAACATCCTAATCTGTGAATATTTGGTTGGCATCCGGGCACGCTGGATTTTCTTTTTAATTCCTTAACGCTTGTACTGAGAGTACCTACTATCGTGTGCCCCTGATTATCATTTCACCTTCATTAAGGTTCGTACCTTTAATTTTGTTTATGAAATATAAGGAATTTAGTACTCCTGAATTATGTTGTTTTATAGGTAAAGTTTCAAACTGGTTTGCTAGCCACTTGGATATAAGTTGGTGATCCTATTGCCGAGACTATGGAACGCATTGCCTTCCTAGGCTAATGAATCTTGGGAAAACAATAGTTTCGGCATAGGACAATTACTCACAGGTAATTTGTATTTAATTTGATCAGAAATAAGGTTGCTACATTTCTTCAAAGTGTTTTTTATTAGAACTGTCATCATTATAAGGTTTCGGCCACGTTTACTAGAAAAGAAGAAGAAAAAGGTTAGACTTATAAGTAGAAGTATGAGTAAGATAGATGAGTAAGCAATTTTAACTTTGTAGAAGTTATTTTATTCTTGTCTGTATTATAGAAAAGTATATAGAAGATTGATGTCAACCATATACTGTAACAGGTTATGGGCCCAGGAGAAGCCAAACTGCGAAAAATCAATAATATTTGGAAATTAGAGAACCACTGAAGAAATAAAAACAAATTACAAAAATGGCCACATCCACGATTGTACCGTTTCCACAGTTGACTAGCAGCAACTACAATAACTGGAGATTCAGGGTAGAAATATTACTGGAAAAAGAAGGTGTCCAAGGTGTAGTGAAGGTAACGAAGGATCAGTATGACAACTTGTCCACTACTGAGAAGGTGCAGCATGACAAAGACGATACGAAGGCAAGGTGTATTATAGTGCAGTGTATAACAGACAAGCACCTGGAATATATCAAGGATGCCAAATCTGCACGTAACATGTTGAAGTCTTTGCAGAATGTTTTTGAAAGGAAAAGTCGTTTAATGAAGTTACATATTATGAAAAGGTTGTTTAAATTAAAATGTACAACCGATGAGCTGCAGGAGCATTTTATGAACGTAGTCATTGTTGAGAGAGCTAGAAGGAGCAGGAGCTAATTTGGATGAAAGTGACAGGGTATGCTATCTTTTATTGATGTCAGAAAAATATGATAATATAATAGCAGCTGTTGAAACTCAAACGACTGGTATCACAATGGAGTTCGTAAAAAGCAGATTACTTGATGCTGAACTAAAGTTTAAGGAGAGCCAACCTGAAAAATACAGTGGTGATAACTCGGCTTTTTACATGAATAAGTATAGTCAAAATAATAGATGTTATCGATGCAATGGTGAAGATTTTTATCGAGATTGTCCTAAGAAAATACAGACAGAGCTCGAGGTTTTTCAAGACATAGTAGAGGAGCACGAAGAGGAAGTAGCTATACTCGAACTAGACATGCAAATCTGTCAAACCAAGAAAATAACAAGGAAATTGCATTCATTGCTTTAAGCAGTAATACAAATCGGACTACAAAAGGTATGAACTACCTTGTTCTAGACTCTAGATGCACACAACATGTGGTTATGGGAGAAATGGAACCATACATGACAGACATCAAGTAAATTGAGACCATTAAGATTGGAACAGCAAAGAACAATCAGATTTTATATGCAGAAAGAAGAGAAACATTGAAAGGAAAGTGTCAGGCTAAGGACCTTAAAATAGATGCTTTGATTGTGCCAGGTATGTCACATAATTTGATTTATGTGTCTAAATTATTAAAGCAAGGTTTCAAGGTTATGTTTAATAATAATAGAGAAGGTAAAAAACAGGCAGTTTTATCTAAAAATGAGTCAAGTTTTTACTGTAATTCAGTTAATGATTTATTTTTATTAAGCTTTGATTTTAAAACACAAAATTGACAGAAAAAAGTCTAACTTGTACGTAGGTGAAAATGTAGCTAGAAACCTTTGGCATGAGAGATTGGGTCACATAAATAGGTATAGTTTAAGTAAGTTAGGTTTACCTTTTGATAATGATGTTTGTGGCATATGTGCTTAAGGGAAAAGTACTAGAAAGAGCTTTTTTAGACTTGGAAAGCGAACTGCTAAAATTGGTCAATTGATTGATTCTGATATTATGGGTCCTTCAAAAACGCACACACCAGAGGGTCACAGGTATTTTCAAGTGTTAATAGATGATTATTTTCATTTTTTGATTGTTAAATTATTAAAAAATAAAAGCGAGGGTGATCAAAACATAATTGATTTCATAAAATTAATAAAAAGTCAACATGGGCTAAAACGCAAAGAATTCGTGTAGACAATGGCGGGGAATTTGTAACGAATGATTTAAAATATTTCTGTAGAAATAAAGGTATTGAGTTGGAGTACACGATGCCATATACTCCGCAGGAAAATGGTGTATCAGAACAATTAGGGACAAGGTCAGAGTAAAATTCGCTGAAACGAATTTACTAAGAGAATTATGGGGTGTAGCAGTTCTATGTTCAGCATATGAAATTAACAGGTCGCCCACAGAAGCCAACAATGGAGAAACACCAGCCCTCAGATGGTATGGTAAAAATGATTTGTCAACACTAAGAATTTTTGGGAGCCAGGCTTGGGCTGTAATTTTACCTAGACAAAATAAGCTTGAGAGAAGAGCACAACCGTGTATACATATAGGTTACACTGGACCTGGATATAGATTGTGGGATTATGAAAATAACAAGATTATTTGCTCCAGAGATGTCAGATTTAATGAAAAACAAATTAATTATGATGAAATAAAGAAGAAAAGAACAGAAGATGAAGAAAAACAGATAACAATACAGATTATTGAGGAGGTGAACGATCTACAAGGAGGCATAAATCAGATTGAAATAGAAATACAAGAAAGTGATACAGAAGAAGCAATTCAACAGGAAGAGTCGGAAAGTTCAAGCTCAGAAAGTTATGAAGAATGTATAGTACCGACGACCGAAACTACTCGCAGAGACCAGTAAACAAACCGAAGCATCTAAGTGAATATGAAACCTACATGACATATTGTCTGATATCATCTAGTGAGCGAAGTATATATTTATGCACCAGGATTAAAAACTAAAACCCCTATATTGAGACCAAATCAAGCGCTCTATGAGGTAAAGGAATCGCCCAAAGTGTGGTGAATGATTTTGCTTTAAAGAATAACTTTGAAAGACCAAAATATGATTGTCGTCTATATTACAATGGAAAGATATGGATTCTGATTTACGTGGACGTAGTAGTTGGAGAGCAAAAATATATAGGATAAACTGTAAAACTTCAAAGCAAAAGATTTAGGAGAGATCAAAAATTTCCTGGGTATGAATATAACAAGAACAGAAAATACACTGAAAATTGATCAGTTCAAATTTATAGAAGTTATTGAAACATTTTAAAATGGAAAATTGTAACCGAAAGGCAACACCAATGAAGAAAGGTTTTCAGAATAATGAAGAAAGCAAGATACTTACAGACATATCCTATCGACAGCCTATTGGAGGATTAATGTATCTAACTACAACTAGTAGACTAGACATTGGTTATGCTGTTTTCTACCTTAGTAGATTCTTAGATCGACCAACAAACGAAACTTGGAATGCTGGAAAACGAATATTACGGTATCTGCAAGGTACAAAAGGTATGGGTTTATTTATTATAAGAATAATACTGGATCAGACCAAAAATTAAGAGGATACTCAGATGCTGATTGGGGAACTGATAAGAATGAAAGGAAGAGTGTTAGTGGTTGCGTGATATTATATGGTGAAAACCCAGTATTATGGTTCTCAGAGAAGCAAAACTGCGTCGCACTGTCTTCAGCTGAAGCGGAGTACGTGGTAGCGGCTGCTTCTGCTTAAGATCTTATGCATTTAAAGAGGATTTTTAAAAGATTTTCAGTTGAAAAATTAAACTATTTTATTTTGTGACAATAAAAGTTCAATTATGATGTCAAAAAGTAACGAAAACTCGAAAAGGGCTAAACATATCGATATAAAGCATCACTATTTAAAAGATTTGGTGTTACGGAAGGATATTAGTATGGAATGTTTCAACAGATCAAAATTTAGCAGATATTTTGACAGTCTTTAAGTAAAGATACATTTATTTCTCTTAGGACTAAGATAAGTATAAGTTAAAATGTATTCATATTATTCATATTTGCGATTTTTATATAAAAATTTAAAAATTGAGGAGTATTAGAACTGTCATCATTATAAGGTTTCGGCCACGTTTACTAGAAAAGAAGAAGAAAAAGATTAGACATATAAGTAGAAGTATGAGTAAGATAGATGAGTAAGCAATTTTAACTTTGTAGAAGTTATTTTATTCTTTCTGTATAATTATAGAAAAGTATCTAGAAGATTGATGTTTTTCTCAACTCCCAACCATATACTGTAACATTTTTAACTTGTGTTACCATCTTAGATAATTGATTTCAATGGATTCAATTAAATTATTAACTCGTTAAAAATATTCGCTTTTGTCTAAGCTTATTACCGTTATCTGGTTGTAGATAGAAAATATTTTTCTCCTTTAATCTCTTAATTATAATTTTACCTTTTCCAGGTCGAGAGTTAACATCATTATTAACCATGAGCTAACATCTCATTGTTCCGTAGTGTACCAATCCCACAGACCTTGCAATACCTTGGTGAATTGCTTGAGATGAATAGTTTTGATAACGAAATCGAACGAAACTTAACGAATATTTAACTTTAACCAAACTTTGCATGGATCAAAATTATTTTCAATATAAAAATAACTATTACCAACAACTTGAGTAAATTTGAAAATGAAATCGGTCAGGAGTTCGAATATTTTCAAGGGTATTTTTAGTCTTAATAGTGGCGTCAAAAATAAACTTTTAGACTTTGTTGAAAATAATTATGAATCATCCATATCAGTTACTAATATTACATTATAAACTTTTTCACTAAAAGTTTCTGACATTAGTGCATACAGCGCGGATAACGCGTCAGTGAACTATGGCATTCATAACTCTATTGAGCAACGAAAATATGGGAATTGTAAAAGCTAAATCATCAATATATTTTAATTTCAATCCGGTTATCTACCTTTCCACATTTTAGGCTTGTGTTTTCTCGAGTTAATAACCCATTGTTAATTTTCATAACTCAAAACAACTATGAGTTATATAACATGCTCTAACTGCCAGAGCTGCTGGAGACCTGGGGATTACTATGAAAAACCTGAATGGTTTTATTGCACTTATTGTGCATCTAAAAAGCGAAACATTACCGCGCATATAGATGATGGAGATGCATCTACATCAAATACAGGCATCCTAGATACAGCCTGTGAATCTTCTCCCGATGAGCCTCTTTCCATCTCGCTTATGACAGCGCGAATTGAAAAACTTGAACAGAGTATTTCAAACGTGGAATCTCTTCTCAATATCTTAATCGAGAAAAAATGACAAGCTGGCGGCAGAGGTTGCTAAAAATCGATTTGCAGAAGCTATGCCGATTTCTGATGAAGACACGGCCCACGATAGATCCTCAGTGGACCCAGGATTTAGACCACCAATCTTTGGGCCTCAATTACCAAAGCAGTAATCCTTGGCATTATATGTTTAGTTACCATCCTTAAACACTAAAACTTGAGACAACAATGATTAGGCTCTTCAGAACTTCAAAGATAATATGAAAATTTTTCGGAATTTGTTTTAATTGGAACTGCCACGCAGTTGAAAATGCTGGTAGAAATGCTTGTAAAGTACTATCTTTTGACGTTGAAAATTTAGTATTAAAAATTTATGCAGCATTCTCAAATAGTGCTAAAAAATCAGAAGCCCTAAAAGAATGTTTTGATTTTTAGACATTGTAAGACACTTTTATTACTACGAGATGGCTCTCCCTATATGCTGCTCTTCAGCGTTTAATACGATCTTGGCCAGCAGTAAAAATATTTTTTAAAGTTAGACGATAGGAAAACTGCTATAAAAATGTATGTTTTTTTTAAATTAACGAATTAGAAAATGATTTAAGATCTGACATTTCATTTTCTGAATGTTATGCTTATTTTTGCATCATTATATGCATATATTAAATACCCATCTACTTAAATTGGAGAGTAATTAACTAGTTTAGAGTTACATAGAATAATGTTAGATTTAATGGAACAAATAGAACAGCGGCTAAAAGATCAATTTTTTGGAAATAAGGTATCAGCGGCTTTAAAATCTGAAAAAGAAAAAATTTATAAAAAGTTTGTTTGGATTAGAACTTTAGATTACTTAAATCGGTATTATAATTTTGAAAACTCACCCTTTAAATATTTTTAATGCCTAAATTAAACAAAAAAAAAACGAATAATGAGTAACAAGTTTTACAGGCCAAAAATGGTATAAAATTAGACCTTGATGGAGACGAGTTATAGAATGAGCTAATTTCTCTTTAAAAAACCATTAAAGAAATTCACAAAAATTCAGTTACTTTTGAAACGGGCATTGACAAAATATGGTGCAAGAAATTCCAAAATGCAGATATGCCTCAATTGGTTAAGATTTTAAAAAAAATTCTGTCAATTCCATCCAGAGAGGATATTTTCATTAATGAATAATCTCTGGACTGCGAACGTAATCAAATGAGCGCAGCTTTGGTAAAGGCAAAATTATGCACTAAATTAAATTTGAATATGACTTGTCAAGAATTTGCTGAGTATTTAGAAAAAAAGGCGAACAAAATGCTTTATTAAAAACATGTCAAACTAATACAAAATATACCTTTAAGTTTAAAAAGTTATGTGCATGATTTAAAACCGAAAAGAAAAATTTTTGGGCGTGGACCCCAAAAAAATTTTGCGGCCTTTTCCCATTTCTTCGGGTTAAGTAACTTTTAAAGGCGGCATCCTTACTCAAAACATATAAGATATTTAGATGATTGTAAAACATTTGGAACATAGTTTGAGTTTCGACTCGTAAACTTTTTTTTACCTACATGATAGGGGAAAATAATCACAAATTCATAATAATTCGGCCAACTTCAAGTATAAACCTTCAAAGAACGATTAAATGCACATAATGCATTTAATGAAATTAATAACACAAAAAATGCGTTTATTAATAAATAGCTGCTAAGCAACGTTAAAAAAACTGCAACACCTTAGGAAATAAAGCGTTGACTTTGAATCCGAAATAAACCTTCCCATTCGTTTTTTTCAGATCTATGCCTGTCTATGCACGAAGATTACGCAACATTATATCAAATTCTTCGTTGGCACATTTGCATGTGTTCATCCAGGAAGATCCACCATCGATGATTCTATAACAGAGTCTCATTTATTAACTGCAGTTGGTTCTACACACAAGATATGCAACCTCTTACGCTTATATTATTTCCTCCTTGGCAATAACATCTTTTACCATTGTAATAATTTTATTCGCTGTACAATGTGTTTTTTTTAAATCTATGGAAAATCCTTGTGTATTGCAATTTCTTTTCCCGCTTTCATCTGAAAACAAAAGAAATTAGTTAAAATGTATTATAGGAATTATAGGATAGACGTTAAGAAAAATGAAGAGGGAATAAGTGAGGTTACCGTAACGTAAACAAGTGTCGGAAAATTCGTGTGCGCGATTTTATGAAAAATCTGTTAAAACTAGCCAATTAAATTGATAAAAACTATTTAAATATCTAAAAAACATTCATGCCTAACCAGTTTATGAATAATTCAAACCCCTAGCGCAACTATTGTACTATTAAACACAAATATTACGGATCTAACCTAACAATCATAATGTTAATGGAATGTTATAAATGTAAAAGTGTCTGTTCATCTAAAGAAAAGTGTCGGTTGCCCCTGTGACTGTTGTAAAAATGTAATTAGCAGAAATTGTTCAAAAATAACATCCACCGAAATCCGAGTAGTTCTGCTGGCAAACAGGTCAATGTTCTATTTCTGCGACACCTGCAGTGAAACAATAAAACTTCTGCCTACGCTTAACGGAAAAATACCACAGATTAAGACAGAGATCAAGGATCTGAACATACTGGCCTATGAGGTATCAAACATGGCTGATATCAAAACAGAACTAGTAAAAATGCAAAGGGACATTCAAGATCTGAAAAACTCATCCTCTAGTGCTCCAAGCTATGCCGATATCGTTTCCAATCTAAATGAGGAAACCAAACCTCTAAAAACTAACATTCAAGAGTTAAACAACAAAATTAAAACTCCACCAGTTGTGCATACTATCTCTGGAAATCAGCAGTCGGAGAAAGCCGAGCCTACACTGATCGAACTGCAAGAAAGGGAGGAAAGAGCATTGAATATTCTTATATTTGGGGCTGAATAATACAAGAGTAACAGTATTGACGAAAGAAAAGCAAATGACTTGAGGTAGCTGGGAGAGTGCTGGATTATGTCAGCAGAGATACTGCCAAATATAACTTTAAAGTTGTCCGGGTGGGAATCTACAATCCAGAGAAAAGAAGGTCAATCAAGGTGATTTTTCCCTCAAAGGAAGAAGCTCGTAAAGTGCTTCATAATAAAAATAATCTACCTAAAGAGAGCGGTATTTATATAAAGTATGACCAAACAAGCTTGCAGGGTAGTTATCTCAAAAAACTGTTAACAGAAATGCAGGAAAGTTAACCAGGGAGAAAATAACCTTAAAATTAAATACCTCAGTGGTCTACTAAAAATAATTAAGGTTAGACCTTTTGGGGCACATGACCTTAGTTGTGACTGCGCAAAAAACTAAACGCCCAAACCTACTCCTCTGTATCTATGTTGTAGTGTAGGACAAAATAAAAACACTCTGTATTATAGTAAGTATACATATTTAAAATAATCAATTATAGACGTAAGCTAATTAAACTACGTTATTTACAATAAGTTAGCAATAAGGATATTGTTTTGCTTAATAAGCGTTTTTAATTACATGTATATTTGTAATAGATAAAACAGATTCAGTTTGATTTTTAAAAGGGAAGGTTGTTTCATTTAACTTTTAGGAAAAACACCACAATGATACACCTTTTACCACAATGTTATGTACCAATTTATGCTCTATTATTTCCAAGTTTGATGAATTTGTCATTGAAGTTCAAGATAAAAAGCCAGACTTAATTTTTGTTACTGACACATGGTTGAATGCAAACATACCAGACTCTCTAATTGGTATACATGACTATAAATTTTTTAGAAAGGATCGCACAACCATAAATGAGCACGGGCAAATAAAGAGAGGGAGGAGTGAATATTTATGTCAAAAATTTTATTCGGGGCCATCAAGTCTCCTGTGAAAGGCGAGAGGAATTTAATGTTGGGCTAACTGTGGTGGATAGTGTTCTTGTCGACCTTGATGCTTGTGGGATGTGTCTACCGACCTCCTGGATGTTTGTCTGAGGATAACAAATTGATTGTGGGCATCCTAAACGGGCTAAACGATTCTTTTACCACGACAAAAATTTATGGTGATTTTAATTATTTTGAAATTGATTGGTTCACTGGTAGTGACTGAACGTAGTGCTCCTGCTGAAGAATTTTTACTAGCCTACCAGGAATCAAGACTGCGTCAGTCGATTGACTTTAATACTAGGTTTCGTGAGGGTACTGTCCCCTCATTACTTGACTTGTTCCTGGTTTGGGGCAGTGTTGCACCGTTTTTGCGTTTCGTCCCGGGTCGCCTATTGGACTCGTCAGTAAGGCGTCGGTAGGCCCTGCCTTATACGCCGGGGTACAGCTTGTTCATATTTGGAACTAAACTGCTCGTCAAAAAAAACGACGCACCTAGTTTTTTGGACAATATTTGAAAGCTCGTTATTGGAAACTTACTGAACCGATTTTAAAAAACTTTGGAAATTCTGAATAGTTGATTCTTTGGTTCTTATGTCTAATTTTTGGAATAAGATAATTTGCACCTAACATATACTACAGGGTGTTAAAGAAAGAGATGTTTTTTTTTTACAAAACTTCAAGTTATCCCCATTTATGGGGTAGTTGAGATTGATAGTCGTAATACCTCTCTTTACTTACAGTTAGGTAATACCTCGGGACGTATTTGAGATTTTGTGGATATCTTGGCTAACTACGATTATATGGCAATTTTTCGAAAATCGTCGATATTTTCCAGTTTAGTCCCAATAATGAGCAAACTACGGAAGGTATCGACGAATTGTGAACATGGCGTCTTACGGTAGGTCATATGCTACCAGTTTATGTACGTTACGTGATCCAGTAAACCAGAAAGTTCAAATTATGGGATATGTTTTACACAAAATAATTTTTTTTTGAAAATTCAAAATAGAAATTCAAACCAAGGAAAATTATACTTGTAAACTTAAAATGCGACCTTAATACCATGGATTATTAAGAATGGGGTATTTTCTCGAAACGGTTTTTGATTTTTGGTGATAAATCAGTCAGTTGTCAAAATATGGTAAAATAAAGATATTATTACTTCGTGTAACGTTACCATAAATATGCAAACGATTTTTTGTCTCTTACAACCGTTCAAATTACACTCGAAATTACCTTCGAATATACAGGGTGATTGAAAAAGTAAAATGGTAATAAAAGAATTAATTTTTTAACAAAGGATCCTATTTAAGTACCCACCTATCATTTCAATTCTTAGGTATTCTAGGGACCATTTAGTAATATTCGTGCAATATTTTGTGTAAAGCATATCCCTTAATCTGAACTTTCTGGTTTTATGGATCACGTAACTTACATAAACTGGTAGCATATGACCTACCGTAAGACGTCGTGCTTACAATTCATGGATACCTCCGTAGTTTGTTTATTATGGGGACTAAACTGGAAAATAACGACAATTTTCGAAAAATTGCCATATAATCGTAGTTAGCCAAGATATCCACAAAATCTCAAATACGTCCCGAGGTATTACCTAACTGTAAGTAAAGAGAGGTATTACGACTATCAATCTCAACTACCCCATGAATGGGGATAACTTGAAATTTTGTAAAAAAAACATCTCTTTCTTTAACACCCTGTAGTATATGTTAGATGCAAAATATCTTATTACAAAAATTAGACGTAAGAGCCAAAGAATCAGCTATTCAGAATTTCCAAAGTTTTTTAAAATCGGTTGAGTAGGTTTCCAATAACGAGCTTTCAAATATTGTCCAAAAAACTAGGTGCGTCGTTTTTTTTGACGAGCAGTTTATTATTTGAAGCGAGAAGGCATCGTGAGTCTGCGGTGAGATGTTGACGGATTAATGGTTGGTGCTGCCACCTGTGAGTCGGTGGATGTAATCCGCCACACTGGTATCAGATGAGAAGTTGGTGACAAGTATTACAGTTGCACCACCAATAGGTAAGACCGATCATGTTACTGTTGTGGCCACAGCCCAGATGACCCTACTTCCGACTGTCAAGGCTGCAACCAAACACAAAAACTACTGGAAGGGGGACTACGATGACATAAATGGTTTCCAAGAGCAATGGGAACCAAACAACAGCACAACCTACTATATCTTTGTTGGGGTGGTGGCCCGCATGACAGATGTTTATGTACCTCTTCAGAGTCAAGTAGAGGCCTTTAAAAAGCCGTGGATTACGAGAGCTCATGTTAAATTGATTTTAAAAAATGGAAAAGCACGGCATACATACAGAGGTACACCAGTACCTCTCAATTGTGACCTACAGGCATACAATGCATCACCCAAACAATAACAGTTCGATGTGTCCCCAATATCACTAAAAAACTGTGGCGCGATCATGGATCACAAACCATCAAAATCTTTTATTTTGGGCAAATTCAGTCAGTTTTATCGTATGGATTTACATTTTGGGGTTCTTCACCACAGGCTATGGGAGCTTTTAGAGCACAAAAAAAGATTATTAGGTGCATGATGCATTTGCATCCAAGAACTTCATGTAGGCCATATTTAATGGAATTGGAAATATTAACGCTTCCCTCACTTTATTTCATGTCATTAGTAGTTTATGTTAAAAATAATTATCATTTGTTTTATACCAACGAACATTTTTATGCCCAGGATATGACAATTGAGACCAAGAATCGGCTGGCCCTCAGTGTGCCAGCACATAAATCCACTTTTTATGAAAAGGGTCCACAATATAAGGCCATTAAAGCATTTAACATGCTGCCCAAAGATATTAGGGATATAAAAACTATTAGCTCATTTAGGGGGAACGAACGTCAGGAACTGGCTGCTACGGAAATGTTATTATACATTCAGTTTTAATGAGTAATAATAATAACACTTAGATTTATGTTTTTATGTTTAATACTTATATTTATGCTTTTATTTGTATCTAATACGCATGTCTCACTTTTTATATTTTAAATTGTAAATTTTGATTTATATCTACGTCTACATTTAATGGGCGATCTTATGACGTTGCTTTGTCATGTATAATGATTTGGTCGGCAATAAAGATGATATTTATTTATTTATTTATGAGTGGAATCCTTGCAAGAACAATGACAGAATCATTTACAAACGGCTTAGTCCCAGAAGCATGGAAAAATGCTGGAAAAAAACTGTCATTCCGATTTATAAGAAGGGCGATAAACACTTAGCTCAAAACTATAGGCCTATCAGTTTAACATCAATTCCCTGCAAAGGTATAGAAAATATTATAGCTACTGAAATGACTCATCATGGTGATCGACTATCCAATCAGCATGGTTTTATGCGGGGGAGATCAGTTACATCGAATCTCCTGTCCAACCTAGAACACTGTGTCAATGTATCTGAGGAGCATTATCCAATTAACGTTGTATACCTTGACTTTGAAAAAGCGTTTGACACTGTTCCCCCAGAGAGACTGTATCACAAGCTTGAACATTGTGATATACGGGGCCGGCTACTTCGGTTGTTTCGGAACTACTTGTGTAATCGGACATACCATGTTGTGGGCAATATCTGAGACATAGATTATAAACAGAAGTGGGCCAAGCACAGAGTCCTGAGGAACTCCACTAACTACCCTGTGCTTGCCAGATAAGGTGCCATTTATTCTGACCTGGAGGACCAGCATGTATGCCGATTATACCAAAATATTCTGTGACCCTACATTCCAGCACGGTGCCATGATTGAGGATCTTGCTGAATTGGATAGGTGGACGATGAACTGGCTATTGAAACTTAATGTCAGCAAATGTTGTGTGCTGCACATTGGATACAACAACCCTATGCTGGACTACCATATGGGCAATAACAACTTTGGAAGGGTGAGGTTTGGGAGCAGGTTTGTTGGAGAGGACCCATTTAATGGAAACACGAAAAAAGAAACCACCCCGCCAAATGATCGGCGTCCATCCGACTAGATCCAACTAGATTAAATAAAAATAATAAACAAGTCACGTAAATCGAAATCCAAACCTACCAAGCAACAATATATGATCGATGCCACCAGCAGGGTAAGTAAGTACCATCTGCTTTAAAAGCAACATACTTCAAAAGGTTTCTCTGAGCTCGCAATATTATTAATATATTCCCGATAAAAACGGTTCCATATTAAAGATGCCCATTCCAGCTTGGATCTTACGTACGAATGGCTCATTACTCTCAGCTGAATATTCTCGAAAAGCATGACAAATCCCAGCATCACTATGGATGCTTCCCTTGTTTTTTGGAAGATGTGCGTCGAAAGAGAGTCCTAGCTGAAAGTACACGCCAAGGTATTTCAAGATCTCAACTAAACTAGTTCCAAAATTGACGACACTATACTGTACTGAAACAGAATGTGATTCTTGTTTAAAGAGAAGGTCATGATTTTGTCGATGCTAAAGGGAAGCCTGTTATTCATTGCTAAACTCTTTCTGGAGCATCAAACAGTCCTTCAGAGAGTGAATACTTCAGAAAAGTTTAAAGTTGTCAGCGAAACCAAGGACTGTTCAATCTCTCAGTTAAATCATTAACAAATAACGAAAATAGCAAAGGGACTGTCCTGTCCTGTGGAGTTCTGCTGGTGGCCTCCATGTCCCCTATGCTCAATGTGAAGCTTAAAGTTTGAAAGACATGAGGCAATAAAAGTGCAAAGTATGGTCAAACCCAAAAGCAGCTAGCTTCTGAATGAGCATTGAGTGATCAAGTCGATCAAAGGCTTTAGAGTAGTCGGTGTATATTGTGTCAATCAAATTTACCCCACCCTTTTTAAATACTTGACTTAGCAAACGTAAGCATTTGTTAAGAATATAAGAGTTGGCTGAAGCAGGACAAATCTGCCTTCAAAGTATCAGAGTCCGAGAGCGAAATCTATCGATAGGTATAATACACTGTACACTGGTAGAATAGATAAAGGGAAATTCGTCTTTGGTAAGTATACATTTTTCAAAAATGACGCAAATGCGTTTACAACTCCGACCCACTGAATTCAACACTGTTCAGATAGACGAGGTTTGAAATTTTCTGTTGACTCTGCCTGGACCGGCAATAAGACCAAAGGGTCGGAATCAATACTCGCCTCTTGAAGGGCAGTGAAATTTTTATAATCCGTATCAATCAATAACTCGTCTTATTTTAGCTCTAAGAGTATCTAACTGATTTAGTAGTTCGCTAGAATTGGACTCTTAAAGTTTTTTTTACGAATTCTTGCCTTGGATTTATATTTATTTAATTGGTTTTGATGATTTCGGAGTCATACCACACTAGGTACTCTCTACTTGTTAATAATTTGAGGAACACATTTATCAACAATCAAATACAACGTTTGGTAAAAATAGTTCCTGGTGGATTTAGACGTAGTAATGTCTAAAAGTGCCATGATACATGCAAGATATTGCAATCTAGTTATTACCCAAAAGTCAAAGTCAAAAAATGCTTTATTGTTATAAAAGAACTTAGTTCTTGTGAACAAAGCTGTAAAAAAATAAAAAATATCTACCTAAATTCTAGAAAATTTAAGGCAAGACATTATTTCCCTAACATATCCAGGGTGTTTTCCTGTGTATAAAGCTTTTATATAAAAATATAAATCGCACAACAATCAAAATAAAACAGTAAAACCAAATCTTAAAATATGACATAAACAGATATCACTAAACCTTAAAGACAAACAATAAGTGATATTGACATAACCAGATAAGTTAACCTCAAAATCTAAATCATAAAATATTCGTCAAACATATGGTAAAATGTGAAATTCAAACTATTGTTAAATATAGATACGATCATTGTCAAAAAAATACCCAAGACATTACTTCACTAACATTCACTCAACCAAAATCTACTTCAAAATACTCATCTATGCCGTATAATGGGCAAACAAGCAAAAACTCCTTTAATTTTTGTCTAAACCTTTTGTCCACATTTATTGCTCGCAGGTTCAGTGGTAGATGGTTAAATATGGCTTTGCTATTGTAAATAGATTTTTTTTTTATTAGAGTGCTAGATGGTATTGGTAGTGGACTCTGCGTGATGACATTGTATTGTTGGCATTTACTGCTTGTATCTCTACATAAAATTTTCTGTGAATTAAAGATGCTGTTTCTAAAATGAACAAGCATGCCAAGGTCAACACTCTGAGCTCCACAAGTAACGGTCCACATGAGGCCCGCGCAGGAGCTCTGCACATAAATCTAACCGCACGCTTTTGTAGAAGGAAAATTCTATTAAATAGCTGATTTGGGCAACTCCCCCAGAAACAAATACCGTACCTTAAGTGGGACTCAATCAAGCCAAAATAAGCAAACCTTACAGTTTATCTTTCTAGTTGACTGCTTAAAACCCTCATTCCAAATCATCCCGATGCAATCCTTGATTGTAATGTCCTTATTATAAACTACGGTGTTTTTTTAAACATATAATATTAATAACCTATAAATTAAGCATATTATGAGTAGCTCATAACACCAATCTAATTATTTACTCATTAAACTATGCATGAAATATGTTACAACTCATCCCATACCTGTTAACTCGGCTATGAAGCGACACTTATTATTATTTATTATTATTATTATTATTATTATTATTATAGGGGTTTTAGACAGTAGGCGGAAAAACCGGTAGACTGTCATTAGTCCGTATGCTGGGATTGTTATTAAACTCTTTTACGGCATATTATTAACATAAATATCGAGTCTGTTCACACTACGGGAGGTCACGACCTCATCAGGGAGCTGCTTCCACTGTTGCACCACTCGATTTGCAAAAAAAATTCTTTCTAGAAAGTCTGTGACAAAGTTCAGTGGAGAGCTTCAGGGAATGTCCACGCAGATGAGGGTTGGTATTTCTGTGAAAGAAATCGATGTCGCGTGTGTAATGATTATGCAGAATGTTGTATGTTTCAATTAAGTACCCTCTATTCCTGCGTTCCTCCAGGGTTGTCAATTTGAGAGCTTTAAGTCGTTCTTCATAGGACAATCCCCTTAAAGATAATGGAATTTTTGTTGCCAAACCACAACAGCATGCTCCAGCAGTGGTCTAATACAGGTTTTGTAGGCTCGGAGAAACATTTCAGGGGACATTTCCCTCAAACAGCGTCGTATTAGATAGACTGTTGAGTTGGCCCGTTTCACAATTGGATAAATGTGTTGTTCCCATTTTAGGTCATGTGAGATATTGTCATTCTGATTTTGCTAAGGCAATTACAAAAATTGTTAACTGGCCTTTTGGATCTGGGAAATAAAAGCTTAAAATATTTTCTTCAAGACTTCTCAGGACCATCTTGAGCTATATATAAATCTCTTATTATGACCAGTCAGTGTGGTCAAGAGAAAATGTTAAGTCAGAGTATCCCCCCACTTTATACTTTCAACCACATCCTATATCGGATAGTTGTAATGCTCTCCATGAGGTGCAAATTATAAAATTCATTGCAAACAGCTATTCCGTCTTAAGAATTTATGCAGATGTAAAAAATATGACACGGAGAATGATAGGTAACGAAGCAGATCTTCGGCAAAATCTGACCAAAGCCATTTTATTTTATAACATCTAAATAGGTATTAACAACTCATTCCTTTTAATTGGTATTAGATGTATATTATACGTATTATGTTAAATTATCCTTCGCATCTTCGCCGTCCCTCATTACACTTTGTAGTATACAACTTTTTCCCAATCGGTACAATTTTTAAAGAAGTTATCTAAAAACATGGTGATTCAGCCGACCCTGGCTAGCCGCTCGAGCTTATCGCCTTGATGCGTCATTACAATTTTGTACCGATCGGTGACAAGCAAGAATCCGTAAATCGGTTCTTTCTTTTGGTTTTAAGAAGAAAAATGCCTAGAAATCGTATTTCAAGTACAGTGTATGTGTCTCGGTATGTGTAGTGATATGTCTTGCTCGCAAAGGAGGCGAAAAAAGGGAGCAATATTCATCGGAAGAAGCGAATCAGGGGGTGAGTACACATAAGATTATATGCCAAAATTTCAAATGTACGTAAATACCTGGTGCTCTTATATATATAAAAACAGAAACTATCTCTCGTATAAAAGCATGATGTGTATAATACTAAGCTACCTTAGTATTATGAATAAATATGACACTTGTAACCCTTAATTTTTTACCTAATAAAATTAAAATGGAAAATACTCTCAAACTTCTAAAACTAACTATATTAGAATAAAATAGAGTGCGAACGGGTTACAGTCAAAAATTACTAACAAACTGTTATTTATATACGAGGGCATGACAAAACATTGTTACATTTGTCGTCTGTGCACAATTATACACAGAATCAAACAATATATTCGGAATTGAAATATATTATATCGAAATGAATATAAATAATAAGCAAAAGTTAACGATACGAGCTATTCGAATCGTTCTCTAGTAATCTCGTCTAATCGTAATCGTACATCCTACCAAAGCAATACTATTCAATCACAAAAAGTGGTTACATAACACAATCAAAAGGCTGACTAAGGAAATATACCGGTTGGCCTGCACATTTATTAATGTTTTACATAGAACAAAACGTTTTTACCATATAAAGGAATATAAAAAATAGAAACTAATGGTTATAATGCCTTCGTATTATTATCACGTTTTCGATAATTGATCCCCTTATGGGCCACATGTGGGACTATAAACTACAATTCGATTTGATGCAAATATTGCAAAAAACAAAAAACTAAAAGTTATATTTAATCATGATCCACTTATCTACAGGATAATAAATAAAACTTAAAAATCAAATATTATCATAATAATTTCAAAGGATATTCATAGCCACAATACTAGAGAGTTTATAAGAAATCGTACTGTTATTATTACTAAAATGTAATTATCCCAAATACCAGTGTTAAAAACACTGTCTAGAGGATTAAGGACTATGTATACTGTAATTATTGTTATTACTGCATTAATAAATAATTTTCAAAAAAAAAAAAAATAAATAATTTTTAAGTAAGTCGAAGAGTGCCCTTTTCTTACGAAATTAACCATTAAAAACTAGCCACGAAGGCAAGCTGACTCATAATTCGGAGCGACTAAAACCCAAGTTGGGTATTATTATAGCTTTGCATGCCCCACCGTTCGCTTTGCTCGCAACGGGGGATCAATCAACAAGAACTAACCAAGTGCTAACCAAAACTAACCCAAGGCTAACCCAAAGTAACCCAAAATTAAGGGAAAAAGGTAAATTAATAGAAAGTTTGCTAGGACGTAGACATGGATTCGTGTCGCATCGCGCGCAGTATTTTGGATTACAACTCGGGATTTAGCCGCTCGTTATAAATTTATCGGAATGTTATCGTTCGGCTTTGTCGAAGCGATGTATACCGGAACGCATTATTTTTAAACAATTCGTGTTGATATGAGCCGACCGGTGAGGGAAAAAATTGGAGTAAACATTGCTTGCAGGAGATGTTAATAAATAATATCAATACCTATTTACAAATTCGCATTTGCAGATGCGAATAACTTTAACTAAAATTGGCCTTCACATTTGCAGATGTGAAGGGCCCCCAACAGCCTCCACGTCAGTAGGTGTATTATGTTGGAGTGGATAGAGGCACACTATATCCCTACATTTGCCGATGTAAAGGATATATGTATTGACAAAAATAAAACTGTATAGTGCTATGTATTTGCAGATACATACATAAATAACCACCAAAAACAAATAACCACCATACTATTGCAACCCTCTTACATAAAATCATTGCATTGGAGGTAGCGAATTATTACACTCTTGGTTTCTGTTCAAAACAGAAATTACAGTATTTGCAGATACTGTAAATATGCTAAAAAATCGTTGCATTTGCAGATGCAGACGAAAGCATAACCAGGGTTAAGCAGCAAGCAAAAAGGTGAATAGTTCGTTGTATTAGCAGATACAATCGATCGTACCCACTGTCTGCAATTGCAGTTGCAGGTAGTGAACATATTCATGAACCTATTTTTCTGTTCAAAAACAGAAATTGCAGCATTTGCAGATGCTGTAACTAGGCTAATAGATCGTTGCATTTGCAGATGCAATCGATATAATAAGTAGCAAAACCAAGGAAAATCTTTTGCATTTGCAGATGCATTAGATGATCCTTTCACGCTAGCGGAGGAAATAACTTATCCGAATCAAGACTTACCAACATCAGAACATCAATTAATAGGCAAAAAAAAAAAGGAAATCATACCTGCGAGGCCAGAGCTACATACTCAGATAGATAGTTTTTAGATGGTACAATCCCGTCTTAAAAGGACTAAAAGATAAAAAATTAAAAAAAAAAACAAACAGTATGATAGAGAAGTATCCACCAGCTGCCAACTATAATGTCCTCAGACCATCAAAATTAAATCTCAAAGAGAGTACTAAATCCTGCCAAGACAACTACGGTATGAATTACAGAAACAGCTATGGTCCGTGGGACTAGTGCCTTAGCCCTCCCTTTCAATAATTTAATTAGCCAACCGTCTGAACTAGAATTATACGTTCAAAATTGGCAGAAATTAAAGGTAAACAGTTCAATAATAGAGTGGGTACAGGATTATAAAATGTCTTTCAATAGGACACCACTCCGGTTAGCAAAATAGAAGACTACATAGGACGGCAAAAAATTTTATTTCAAAATACGCATTCTTGGGGAAAACTGATCTTAAAGATGCATATTTCCTTATCCCTATGCACAGTAGTCAAAAAAGTTGTTAAGATTCGTTTTTTGCAACGTATTATACCAATTTAATTGTGTTTCATTTGGTTTATGTACAGCTCCATATCTTTTCACAAAACTGAAACCAGTTGTAAGATATGTAAAATTAAAGGGTATAAAAACTGTACTCTACTTAGTCGATTGGCTAGTTATTGGTAATTCAAAAGAGAGCTTAAAAGTATAAATAAAATTACACAAACATTACAAGATTTAGGTTTTATATAAATTCTGAAAAAAGCGTAGTTATTCCCGCGCAACAATGCTCATTTTTCGGGGTTATACAAGAGAAAAGATACCTACTGGCAGAACAATCTATCATCTTTTACCCTGAAAAATACCTACTCACATCTCCTTGCAGAGAGAAACAACCATTGTGGAAGAAAATTTCCCTGGCTGTAGGGAAATTAGGAAGTCTCCTGAGAAATTAAACTGATTATTTTTTTATTGCAAACTATAGAACAGTGAAAAAGAAATCGATACGTATTTTTTATTTCCACTAAGATGAATATTACAAGAGCTCTACCAGTTTTTAGTTTTGTATATATAGATATACTATGCATGGTGTGACGTAACAATTCATGTATATTATGACGTCATAAGCACATCTCACGGCGTTGTATCTGCTTCATATTTTGGCTTATAGAAAAAAGAAAAACACGTGTTCACTTATTTTTCATGGGCTATCAAAATAAGCAATAATAATAATAATAATAAAAAAAAATAATAATAAATAAAATAAAAAATTGATGAAACTTCCTTATTGTCAGGAGAGCTTTTCTATAACAAAGCGTACCTCATGAAGCGATAAAAGTGATTATTTATTCATTGACAGATAGCGCCCTCAAACAATTCGGAAATACTTACAATAAATGTGGGGAATTTGTAGTTTTGTAAACACCAACAAATATATACCAAAACCGCAAACTTATTGAGCTCCTAAATATTCAATTGTCTTCGGAGTCATCCTACTCTACCATGAACTCACACAAATCTGCACTTTCTCCAATATTGAATATTAAACAAAGGACGAAGCGGTTATAAAAGGGATTCTCAATGGAACATTTAACATAAGACCCCCAAATCCAAAGTACTCAATTACTTACTTGGGATTCCTACCCAGGTATACAGCGCTTAAAGAGCATGTACCTTCACGAATCATTAAATCTACAAATCTAACTTTAAAGCTAGTATCACTCTTAATACTAATAACGGCACACCGGCACACTGACAACCCGGAAGTAAAAATAGACAATATTTTTAAATATGAATACATAATTGAAATCAGATTCCCGGATAAAATAAAAGCAGGTGGCTTAAACAGGCTTCAACCTAATTTGATATTACCTTATTTTATCAATCAACCTGAACTATGTATAGCCACACTATTAGAGACTTACATAGAACGCACAAAAGGAAAAAGGGTGCTACCAGTCAATAAAAGGTGAATAGTTCGTTGTATTAGCAGATACAATCGATCGTACTCTCCACTGTCTGCAATTGCAGTTGCAGCTAGTGAACATACCTATTTTTTCTGTTCAAAAACAGAAATTACTGCATTCGCAGATACTGTAAATATGCTAATAGATCGTTGCATTTGCAGATGCATTCGATACCACAAGTAGCAAAACCAAAGAAAATGTAATACTCACTCACAAAAAGCCTTATCACCCAGACAGCAGTCAAACCATTAGCAGATGGGTCAAGTTAATACTAAGAGCCAGCAGTATAAACACGGAAATCTTTGGGGCACACAGCACGCGACACGGGGCAACTTCAGCAGCTCAAAGAATTGGAGTTACATTACAAACCATTCAGAAGACAGCTGGCTCGACAGAAAAATCAAAAGTATTCTCAAAATTCTATAACAAACTTGGCGTGGGTAATCCCACTGGATTTGCATCTTGTTTACTGAACCATAATTTCTAAAGGATCATATAAATATGGAGCTACAATTATAACTTACTTACCAACTTGTTATCATATTACATAAGAATATTGGTATAGTATTAAAAATAAGTTAAAGGTTAATATCAGTTAAGCGTTAAACATGATATATGTACCTTCATATGTGTGTTATTAAATCTAATGGTTATAAATTCGAATTTTAGTTTATAAAAAGGCCTTACAAATCTAGGACTACAGAAAATTCGCAATTTTCAGTTAATGTAGATTACATCGCAAATACTTTAAACATCTACAAAGTGTAATGAGGGACGGCGAAGATGCGAAGGATAATTAAAAGATCAATCGACTTACCTGTAAGGAAGATCGATCGGAATTATCCGAGCATCTTCGCCGTCCCTCATTACAAACCCACCCAGTCTTTACCTTCTCCCTTTCACCCCAAATGCAATGTAATCGAAAATCTCACGAACCAAAATTGTAATGACGCATCAAGGCGATAAGCTCGAGCGGCTAGCCAGGGTCGGCTGAATCACCATGTTTTTAGATAACTTCTTTAAAAATTGTACCGATTGGGAAAAAGTTGTATACTACAAAGTGTAATGAGGGACGGCGAAGATGCTCGGATAATTCCGATCGATCTTCCTTACAGGTAAGTCGATTGATCTTTTAATTAGCAGTATCTTTTGAAATTTTCTTTAATTTTAAGTTAGTCCCATTATGATGATTATGGGTATAGTGCCTGATGTATTATTTATAAGTACTATTTTTTTCACAACTATATTAATAATAATAATATTTATTTTCATTTCTAATTGTACATCATTTAGAGTTGTATTTATTACAGAATTACAATTAGGACTAGTATTTAATTATTTATCTAAGTATAACCTGTGTGTGTGTCTAGTTTATACCTTCCTAGCAAATTCAGTTTTACAATTATTTAGGGAAATATGCAAAGCATATATTCAGATTTGGTACAAAGCAATGTCTTTTGCATAGTTACAGTATTAAAATTAGGATAACAAACATTTAGTTTTATGAGGCCATTTCTATTTGTGTTTGTATGTTTTCATAGAAAATGTATTTACAGCATAAACAGAAATAAAGCTTTGATTTATTATTAATATTATTAATCAAACATAAACATAATCTCGAAAAGCGTCAATTTCAATACAGCTCCAAGGTTCAGTCAATAAAAGTGAACGTTTGTATGCTATTCAAAATAAATTACTTGCAAACTGTACTTAATGTTACTCTGTTTCTAAATCTTTTTAAGCTATTTGGTAATAGCTAATAAATATTTGACACCTCTGTTACTAGTTGATATAATTAAGTTTCTGGTATGGTATCTGCGTTAGGTATAGTTTTGGTTTTCGTAAGATAGCTTTACGTATGTAGTTCTGTATTATTTTTAATGAAACACTTAGATTATGGTGCTATTCTTTTTAACCCAAATGCAAAAACAATCTTAAATAAATTAAACACAATTCAGGTTTTAGGACCTACTTTGAATGTATGAGATGGACTCCAACAAGTGTACTTCTTGCAGAGGCCTCAGAATACAGAAGGAAATAACTAGAAACAACATTTCTTTCGAAAGTCATCCCTATTATAGACCACCCAATTGTGTCATTACTTCAAAAATAATGGATCCACCATACACATTTTCCAGACTCGTGAAGAAACGAGAATTTCTAACTAAGTAACCCATATCTTGTACAAGCATATGAAAAATACCTCCCATACATAACTAAATTACATTAAAGCAAGGCCTACCCTTGTTATGAAAATTACTATTTCACTATTCCTACAAAAATTTAAAACTTCGTTACATAGGGCCACAATTTATGGAAGCAACGGAAAGATATAGAACCTTGCATACTTCTGAAGTGAAACTTCTTTGGCGAGGGAAAGTTCGAAAAAATTAAAATTAAATGAAACGGCAATCAAAGTGAAACATTTTAATGAAGCATGTTCCAGTATAGCTAGAGGGCTGACATTTTCAGGACAGCCGGGGTAAAATGGGGACACTGGACGAAAGAGAGATAATAGGGCTGGATTGGCATTCATATCCCCAAAATTAATTAAAATTTCACACCTAAACTGCCAAATGAAAAATGTACCTTCATGGATTAAAGTGGCTGTCTCCAAAAAGTTGTCTAAAGCAATATTTTTTTTTCAGATTCACTTAGTGCAACACGAAATTTGGTAATATGTATGAAGATCGCCACAACGCAAAAAACAGAAGTAACATACACGTTCTCTTGGCCTTGACTCCTGGACACGCGGGCATCCAGGGCAACGAAACTGCGAATACATTCCAATGAAAATCAAAGTTCTTGGTCAGTATATTCCTAACTTTATACGAAAAAACATTTTTAATGACTTCAAAGAAAACTGGAACCTATCGATTTAAAATAAAGGCAAGTCTTATGAAAAAATCTAGAGACTTTCCTGTGAAAAGATGGTTTAATCAACGTACGTTTGTAGACAGACTGCATATAGCTACAATAATAATGTGTTCTGATCATTGTCTGATGGGTCAACACTTAAATAGAATCGGCATAAGAGATAGCCCTTATTGTGAGTGCGGCATGTTTTATGATCTCAATCATGTCTTTTGCATGCCCGGTTTCTAAAATTGCGAATCTTGATGTAACAAGGAATTCATTAACCTTGGTTTAAAACCACCACTGGGTACAGACATGATTCTCGCATAAATCCAATAACCTTAGTTTCGGTAATGCAAAAGGAGATCTACAATTTTGGCAACTGCCAAACAGGGATTTGAATAGGATACTTACTGTTTACTGATGGGGATGATTTATTAACCAATGAAATCAATCATGACGTAACTTTTAATTCTAAATTAAAACAAGCTGTTGAGTTGTATGTTCCAAAGAAAACAACTTTAAATTTCCGTGCTGGTTTAATACTGAACTCAAGACAAATGTTATTAGCATCTAATTGAAGGATACAAAAAGTTTTCTCATTTAAGGGCGCTTTGTAAAGCACAGGCAGGCTTCCGTATATAGAGGATACATAGAGGACATTGAGTTAAACGTAGCTAGCAATCCTAGCTCTATCTAGAAGTATGTCAAGTCTAGAAAACAAAAGAATGAAACTCCTGCTGTTTTAACACATGGTAACAAGACCGTCACAGATCGAAGTGGTGCAACACAGATTTTTGCAGAGCAGTAGTAGTACTGTACACTACATACAACTCAAAACAAAAACTACAACGCAACAGCCAACATTTGCAAAACAAACTTTAAACATCTCTTCTATATGAATACACCTCAAGAAACTACCCGCATTCAACTGGCAGACACCTGGGAGAAAGAGCTACCACAAAATAAGGACATAATACTAAAAACAACCAAGGAATTTTTATTAAAATCTAATACAAACAAAAATACCATAATTGAAAAAATTAGAAAAATTAAAACAAACTAAGTTCCTAACAAACGTAACCGAGACTAAACCTAAGCAACAAGAACCCCACACCACTCCAAAGCAAATAAATTCCTTTTCTGCTGTGTTATCTAACTTAGAAGAATGCATCAAAGATGATCCAATTAGCGAACATCTCGACAAAATAGGTATAACCCACCGCTTTCGCAAGAGGATAATAGCTAGAGCTACCAATAAACCCACTTCCATGGTACGAATTATCACAGGTGACATCCAAGCATATGAGTCACTATTGAACAATGGCTTCTTTTTTTAAAATCAACACTACAAAGCATTTCCTAGCTTGCCACCACAACCTGCACCAATACCCTGCACTAAATGTTGCCAATTTACACACAAAACTGAAAACTGTTCCAACCCTATAATTTGTCGCAAATGCGGAGATAACCATCCAACAGCTCAATGCAGGACAAATCTGCCGATTAAATGTACTGTTTGTGGAGGCGAAGACCATCAAGCATGGCAATTTAAATGCCAACGACGCCCCACAAAACCTATAGAAGGAATCCCCAATATTAAAATGAACCCACTTAACAAAAAGTCCTATGAAATACCAAAAAGCATAAGATCAAGTTCACATATACATGGAGCTATTACAATACACGACCATATTATTAACACATGCATTAACGAAATCAATAAACCTAAAAACAGCAATAGTTAAGAACTGATAAGCAAATTACGGAAAAGGTTCGCAGAGGAATATATCATTGATACATGTTTGGTATTCCCAAGTAGCAACAATGTTTACATTTTTATGTTCGACCTAAATGAACCAAACACAATTTCATCGACAGAACTCAAACAAGGCAACATAATAGCAGCAAACATTAATGGAGCTTAATATTTTGTATGGAAACATCAACAGTTACCAACCCAAAAAGTATATAATATCACACTATATGGAACAACACAATATAAACTGCAGTCTCTTTGTTGAAGCCAAAACCAGCCCTAACAGCAATACAAGCTACAAAAACTGGAAGGTTATACAAAGAAATGGAACAATATTAATCAATACGAGAGGGGCAGTCTAATCCAGACTCATCCAGACTTACACATGCGCAGAGAAAATCCCCCAGCTACCAACCAAATTCTAGAATTTAAATGAAGCCACCCACTTCTCAAATCCATTTCTTGATGAGCGACTCCATATTATACTTGTATACATCCATCCATCAGCTACAGAAATTGACGAAACCATCTTTGCTAAATCCAACTTGAACAAGTACTGCATAATTATTGGTGACTTCAATATTGGACGACATAGGCGAAAAAATACCCAAATCAATACCTTCCTACAAAATTCAGACCCACACCCCACCAACATTCATCATGCCACATAATCCAGATAGCACACCTGACCTAATGCTTCACACTGCAAATCTGACAAACAATATCACAAAAATAGTAACAACTGCAGATTTGGGATCAGACCACCTTGCCCTAGATATCACTATGGACCTAACCAGAAATCAAAATCAAAACCTAATAGCTCACACAGATAAACTAAACCTAAAAAATGCAAGCTTGTTAAAGTTGCAGAATCTATGAAAAACTTCATTAATAATAACACTGACATTAACAGGTCTACAATGGAAAGGTTTAACATCAAGTTATCTGAAGCGATAAACAAATTCTCACCAAAAATTACTCCAAGACCCTTTCTCCATATTGTGCCACCATTCATTTTAAAACTAATCAGGAATAAAAGGAAAATGTTGAGAGATTATCAGAGGCAGCCCAATCTAGAACTCAAAAGAAACCTTAATGCTTACAATAAAAATATCCAAAAACGCATCACCCAATATAGAGGGCATACGTGGATCCAGACCTGCAATCAAATAAATGCGCATCAGGGAAAATCATATTGGCAGCAAATCAAAAAGCTTACCAAATACAAACCTCAACTTAGCATATCAGATCTAAAAGATGGAGATACTACTATAGATGATGACTATGGAAAAGCCCAACTGTTTGCAAATCATTTTAGGCAAGCATTTAACCAAGACATGGATGGAATGTTCGATGAACACCAATATGATGCAGTTAACAGATGGTATGATATCTTTATAAAGGAACTCTCACATAAGAGCTATCAGTCAGGACATGTACTTTCAAGTCCTCAAAAAGGCAAGGACAACATCTCCAAAGTAATACTAAGAAGCCTACCAAAGGTCATACATCTGTTCATCATAAAACTGTATGAGTTCTGTTTGAACAATAACTACTTTCCAGATGTGTGGAAACAAGGCAACATCATAACAATAGCCAAAACCAACATGGACCATAGCAAACCATCAAGCTATAGACCAATCACTCTACTGCCAGTACTAGCCAAAAATCTGGAGAGCATTGTGAAATGCCTCTTAGAGAAAAAGTTGAAAAACTTTATAGCAAAATACCAATTTCGCTTTCAAGACATGGCTTCCACCTTACACCCTATATCAGTGCTTACCTCTAATGTCCAAACAGCAAAACTAAAGAGATTGTATAGCACAGCTTTAATGCCAGACATTAATAAAGCTTTTGATAGTGTATGGCATATAGGACTACTGTACAAACTGCATAGACTCAACTGCCCTAAATATCTAATATGTATGGTCAAGGAGTTCATTACCAGGCGGACTCTCAGAGTCCAAGTGAATAACATATCCTCTGATCAATTCAGTCCTGAGCAAGGTGTTCCACAAGGATCTCCCTTATCCCCATTTTTATATAATCTGTATTGTCATGATATATTCAACTACAGGGAAAGGGACAACAACCCACTCCGTAGTTACATCCTACAGTTTGCAGATGACACAGCACTTATTTCCCACAGCAAATCCTTACAGTCCAGTATAGATGCTCTACAAGAACTTTCTGATTTGATTGGATTATGGTTTAGACACTGGAGACTAAAAGCAAACCCACTAAAGTGTCAATTTATTATTTTCAACCATCGACTCCACGATCTGAGTCCTACAATACAGATCAGTAACCAGACCGTAAAACCCAAGGATTTTGTGAGATACCTCGGAATCATTATTGAGTACAAACTGAATTTCAATATGCACTCCACGACCATGAAACAAAGATGCATACAATGAGACAAGCATTTTAGATCTCTCAGACAAGCAAACCAGGGAATATCCATAAGAACTGCAAGCTTCATTTATAAGAGCATATGTAGACCAATATTAGAATATATGCATCCAATATTCATGTGCTGCCGAAATCCAGCTCTCAAAAACCTCAATTCAGCTGAAACAATTTCCCTACGAACTATTACCAAAATCCGACATCCAGCAAATCCCCTACACAATCCATCAAATGCCTTTCTATATGAATCCACTGGAATCACTCCTATACAAGAAAGAATAAAAACCCTTACCATCAATTTTGCAAATAAACCACAAACATCTGCTCTTATTAGAGCCCTAATAATAGAAAGAGAAGAAAACCAAGGCAGACATGTAAGACAGTATCCCAGGGAAACCCTTTGGGAAATTCTATCCAACATGAAGGATGTCTAGCTTAGGTGAAAACTGATTTATGAAATGTTTTGTGCCAATATTATTCATCTACCTATTTGTTTATCTTCTGAGTTTTTTTTTTATATACCGAACTAATATTTAATCTTTTATCCTAAATAATGAGATCTAATTTAAAATCATTGTTAAATTTCACTGGCTGAAGGACCACGATCGATGACCTTTTGATGCATGTATATAATTGTATTGTATTTTTTTTTTTTTTTTTTATTCGGCAAACGATAAACACGTGTGTGAATTTATTCGCGTCTTTTAAAGTTTTTAGCGGGATATTGAAGGATATTATTATTGAAATTGCACATGGCGGGTGACTTGAATGCTGAAAAACCCAAGGTAAAAATAAAAAACCATCAAGAAGTGAAAAAAATGGAAAAAATACGAAGTTCTTCATTGGGATCAATAAACCTAACCAAATCAGAAATAAACAAAATCATAGGTGTCAAGGACGACGTGACCCAGCTGATAAGCGATACAGGTAAACAAACGGGCCAACAACAACAAATACCAGGGAGTTCCAAAAAGATCGATGAATACGCTAATGAAAACGACAGGTACAATTCGGTGTTTAAAACAAATCCAATTTTAATAAGAACACCCCCAACAAGTGCAGCAGATAAAGAGGAGAAGCAAATTAACAAAGATGTGGAAGAAAGAAATAAAAGACAAAGATCAGAAACTACGCCAGAGCAATATAAAACGTGTAAAAGACCGTGTGAGGGGATTACAAACACAGAAGAAATGAACTTTGAAAATGATAAAAGCAGTAACACGAAAGAATATCAAACTCTTTCGG
>JAEQML010056036.1:0-34793 GCA_016904865.1 Pissodes strobi
GATAGATAATCATTTATTTGTTCCAAAAAATAAAAACACAGTAAAAAGTTACAGTGCCATAGCCAATGAAGCATGGTATACAATTTACAAAAAAAATAGAAAAAAGCAAAACATTTATATATAAAGATATACGTATATCATTTACAACTAACAAAATACACAAAAATTACGTAAAATGTCTACATAAACTTACATGACAAAAAAAACATGTTTAAAAAATAGGTACCCAATGCTTACAGACTAACATACATCCGCCTTATATTTATCTATGCATACACATGTTATAACATATTAGTATCTTTAGCAGCGCGATTTTATATGAGTACTCAGTTCTAACCTATCTTTACCATTAAAAAATTCCTCAAGGGAATAGAATGCCTTTTTAATTAAATAGTGTTTTACAATATTTTTGGCAGTGACCTTTGGTAACTCTCTAACAGATTTTGGAAAACAGTTAAATATTTTTATAGCACAGTACACAACGTTTCTTTGGATATATGCAAAATTGTTTTTCGCAGGCAAAAGATTTGATCTGAACCTAGTCTTATGATCATGCAATCGTTGAAACTCCGCAAACAGATCACCGTTTGAATACACAAACATAAAGGAATCAAGTACGTACATACTAACCACCGTTAAAATCCCTTGACTGGCAAAAACGACCCTACAGGTATCCCGTGTTTTCATTCCATAAATATACCTTAAGCATCTCTTTTGAAGAATCAGGATTCGCCCGACATCAACAGAATTGCCCCAGAAAATCAAGCCATATCTAACTCTCGACTGAATAAATGCATGATATGCAGATATTGATGCCTCTGTGTTCACTTCATTCACAATTACTCTCAATGCGTAACAATATTTGGAGATACTTTTTGCGACACTCTCGACATGCGCTCTCCAGTCCAGTCTTCTGTCAATCAAAACACCCAGAAATGAGACCTGACCTGTAGAAATGATACTTGTGTTATTGTAAGTAAATCTGAGTACCGTCTCCTTTATTTTTCCAAAAACAACACATTGTGTCTTCGGCATATTGAGCAGCAGACCCGAGGCTGTAAAGTAGCTGTCGAGAGCCTCGCATGCCTTATATACATTTGTTAATAAAGCATCAGAATCTACAGTACTAAATATAAGGGTAGTGTCATCCGCATACAAAACCGTATACTCGTCCGTTACATCAGCCAATTCGTTAGTATAAATAATATACATTAAAGGACCGAGTATAGATCCCTGAGGGACACCCCTGGTGATCGAGATTCTATCTGATGCAATAAGTCTACCATAAGCGTCACACTCGACAACTTGCTGCGTGCGATTCTTTAAATATGATTTTATCTGTTGATAGGCATTTCCACGTATTCCATAGTTTTCCAGTTTTGTGCAAAGAATATCATGATTGACACTGTCAAAAGCCTTTGACAGGTCCATACACATTGCCATCGTAATATTTTTGTTATTCAGCGAAGTCAATACATTATCGATTGCCTGATAGATAGCCCTTATGGTAGACTTACACTTCCTAAAACCATTCTGTCTATCAGAGATTATAGCACCCCTCTCCAAGAATTCTATCAGTCTAGCATATATTATCCCTTCAAAAATTTTGCCAATATTAGAAAGAAGGGAAATGGGTCTATAATTTGACTCCTGGTCCACCTCCCCCTTTTTGAAAACTGCTTTCACTAGCGCATTTTTTAAAAGATCCGGATAAACACCGGTTTCAAAACACAAATTTATTATGTGTGTTAGAGGATCACAAATTGACTCGGCGCTTTGTTTAATTAATTCTACAGGTAGGTTATCGTCCCCTACAGATTTTTTGTTTTTAAGAGATTTTATAACTTTAAAAATTTCGTGGGAATCTACCGGCGACAGAAAAACAGATTCCACAACAGGTTTATATGTATATATATACATAGATACATACATACATTATGTATGTATGGTACATACAGTGTGGAAAAAAAGTATGGACTACCCTTAATAATTACGCTATCTTTAGGTTTTATGAGAAACGTTAGAACACGTCAATTTAGTTTTTCAGTTACCCACATTCTGACTGAATTCATTTGTTTTTTTATTGACATCTGTCAAAAATATGACGTCATCGACTTTTTTTTAAATGGCAATATATGTCATGTGATACATCATTTGAAAGGTCTTTTCTCACTCACTATGTTATTAGATTTTTGGGTGATTCTGTCACGCCGTTTCAAAATGGCGACCGTTCAAATGTAAAAATTATCCTAAGTTAACTCCCGGTAAAAAGAAATCTCTTATTTGTAAAAAAACTATTAATCAATTGTCAATCACAATAAATTCGATATCTCAATGTCGTCGCAATAATAGTAATTGTGGTCATAGTAAGCTAAGACAAATCAAATAAACAAACAAAATTTATTGGCAGTTTGACAAGTGCTAACATTAGTAAGTTTTTACTATCATTGCCTTGTATTCAAGTTTTTTTTTTATAAACAAAAAATGTCGCTCAGTGTAAAAGACCGTATTGAGACTCTTATGATGGTTGGTTACGGAGATCGTCGCAGATCTACTAACGAGGTACGTGAACTTTTTAATCAAATTCAGCCAGACCGAACGGCGATTTCGCAATCCACCATTTGCAAAATTTTTAAGAAAATATGAGGAACATGGCCATGGCAAAAATTTACCTAAAAGTGGAAAGCCGAAGGTACATGAAAATATTCAGCTTGACGTCCTATTGACTGTTGAAAAAAATCCGCATGGTGCCAGTCGGCAAATAGCACTTGATATGGGATTAAGTCACAAATCTGTGCAAACAATTTGGTGTAATGAAAAATACCACCGTTACAAAGTCTGCCTGGTACACGAATTAAATGAGGATGATTTCTTAACCGTACTGCAAACAGGCAAAATTGTCGATATTGGTCCAAAGAAAATCCACGATGGATTCAAGAAGCTCATAAGCAATCACCTGGAGAAACTTAAAGTATGGGCAGGCATATTGAAAGGTAAAGTGTTAGGACCAATTTTATTTGAAGGAAATCTTACTGGTGAAGCCTACTCCAATTCTTTGCAGTTTGATCTGTTGCCAGCTTTAGTTACTCTTTATCTTGACCACAATAATCCCGATTTGCCCAGTCCAAACATTTGGCCACAACAAAATATGGAAGAGAAGTTCGGAAATATCTCCATTTTATGTTTCCAGGAAAATGGATTGGACGACGGGGTCACGTTGAATGGCCACCCAGGTCACCTGATATGACCCCTTTGGACTTTTTTTCGTGGGGTTATTTGATATCTAAGGTTTTTTTTTAATAGACCAAGAATTATTGATGATCTAAGTGCCGCATAAGAATGGTAATACGATAAATTTCACTAGAAATATTACAAAGTGTACAAGAAGAATATGTTTCTAGACTTGGGCACTGTCAAGTAGTCAGCGGATATCACTTTCAGCATTTCCTGAAATAAGTTTTTCCCATTTAGTGTTTTATTCTTAGAAAATCTTTTTTATTTTATTATTATTTCTCTAAATTATGATTGTTCTTCTTTGTAATGTTCTTGTTTTGTTTTATTTATTACTGCTCGCTGTTTTAGTGTAAGTATCAATAAAACCATGCTCAATAGTTTGCTTCTTTTTCTAATGAAATAAAAAAAAGAGTTTTCCTTTTACTGGGAGTTAACTTAAGGTAATTTTTACTATTGAACGGTCGCCATTTTGAAACGGCGTGACAGAATCACCCAAAAATCTAGGAACATACTGAGTGAGAAAAGATCTTTCGAATGATGTATCACATGTCATATATTGCCATTTAAAAAAAATATCGATGACGTCATATTTTTGACAGATGTCATTAAAAAAACAAATGAATTTTGTCAGAATGTAGGAAACTAAAAAACCAAATTGACGTGTTCGAGCGTTTCTCATAAAACCTAAAGACAACCTAATTATTAGGGGTAGTCCATACTTTTTTTCCACACTGTATATACATATGAGATAATGAACTATTAAAGAAGATTTGAACTATAATATCTTCAATAATATATATGGATCACCAACTTATAATATATCCAAGTGGCTAGCAAACCAGTTAGAAAATTTACCTATAAACCAACAGAATTCAGAAGTACTAAATTCCTTAGATTTTATAAACAAAATTAAATACACGATTCTTAATGAAGGTGAAATTTTAATCTCGTTTGATGTTAGCTCATTGTTCCCTAATGTACCAATCCCACAGACCTTGCAATACCTTGGTGAATTACTTGAGATGAACAGTTTTGATAACGAAATCAAAGAAGAATATTTAACTTTAACCAAACTTTGCATGGATCAAAATTATTTCCAATACAAAAATAACTATTATCAACAACTTGAAGGCACGGCAATGGGCAACTGTTTATCGCCGTTCTTAGCTAACCTTTTTATGAGTAAATTTGAAAATGAAATCAGTGAGGAGTTCGAATATTTTCCAAGGGTATGGTACAGGTATGTGGATGACATTTTCGCGATTTTCGACACAAAAACCGCTAATGTTGAAGATTTTGTAACAAAACTAAACAACCGTTTCCCCACCATTAAATTTACTTATGAAGTCGAGAACAATGGCCAGCTACCATTTTTGGATACTTTAGTGATTAGGAACGATAATAACACACTAGAATTTGATATTTATAGAAAAAATACTGCCACTAATCGATATATTCCTAATGACTCCTTCCACTGCGACCAACATAAAATGGCCAGCTTTCATTTTTTAGTACACCATTTGGTTAACTTTCCTCTTAGCAGAGAAAGATTTAATAATGAAAAGGAAACGATTAGGAATATAGCGAAAGTTGATGGTTTTAATACTAACTTAATAAATAAACTAATTAATAGGCATTTGTTTAGAAAGACCATTCGTGATTCCACTTCTTTCGTTAATCAGAATGAAAATACAAAATACGTTTCGATACCGTATAATCCTCAGTATATTAGAGGACTCCAAAAAGTTTTTAAGGAAGTAGGTTTAAAATTCGTATACCAGACTCAATTTAACATTAAGAAACTATTAGGTGGTCCAAAGGACAAAATTGAAATATTAGAAAGAAGTGGAATATATGAAATTGGATGTATGGATTGTAACCAAAAATATGTTGGGCAAACTAGAAGATCTATACAGACGAGATTCAAAGAACATATAGCTCATTTAAAGTATGGTAGAACAGAGAAATCAAGTGTTGCCGAGCATGCTTTTGATAATAATCATAGAATAACAATTAAAAATTTAAAATTAATTCATAATATAACTGATAGGAGATTATTAGACGCATATGAAAGTATGGAAATTATTAAATGTAAGAATAGTTTAAATAGAGATAGAGAGCCTATTCCGTATAGTCCATTGTATTGGTTGATCAAGCGTGACTAACGGGATCCCAGGATTGGTTCTTTTTAGTTCCGCTTGATTAAGCAAACAGTAGTATAAAAGGGAGTTAGGTAGATTTAAATTTTAGTTTTAATCATCTCCTGATGATGCTAACATGGTTAGCGAAACGCGCGTCGAGTGCAAATATTCTGTTTCGGTATTGTGGATAAAACTCTGTTTTAGTAATATATATGCTGTTGAAGTATTTCGTGAATATGCTTTAATTTCTAGATTTGAAAATTATTTATTACACCTTCAAGTGATTTCTATATATGAACATAATTTGGCCTAGACTTATATCTCATGAATTATTTTGTTTCAGTGTATGAAAGCGTATGTGGAATTTGAAATATCGGAAGGTGCGTATGATATCTCATGTCCAGATGCACAATGTTCATCTCAGGGAGTCCTGCTACAAGATGAGATTAAAAGACTGGCTGGAAACGAACTACTAGAGAAACACAAAAAATACAGACTTAATAGAGGTATGGATTAGAAGATTAGATGATTCACATTTTATGAAGTCATGATCAAAATAAGTTTTTCTAAGTTTATATGCCTTGGTGATTTTCGTAAATAACTCATGCAGTCACTCAGTATCTTCACTTTTAGTTATACAAATTCCAATATATGTCTTAAAACCATGTAAAAAGAACATTATAGCGCGAAACTATTACCTAAAAGCATGTAACTTACAAGAATGTATTACATTTTAAAAGAAACCGTTAAATAGGAATATTTTTTGTTTCTAAAATACATACTTTTTTGAGATATTTTGACAGCTAAATCATTGAACTGTCACTTTCGAATTGACCGTTAATCAAAGTTGATTTTTTTTTAAATTTTATTTTGGACTAGTTTTTATTAATACCGTTACATTTGTCATGAGAAAAAAATGTGGTCCACATCAGAAGTCAAACTTCATCCTCACAAAACAGAATAAATCTCTACTTTTGATCGCATCGACATATTACACATGTAATATGTAAGATTTGCGTTCACGTCCGCGTAACATTTGACCAGCTTATCCTCCAGGTACAAGCGCGTCTAAACAAGTTTCACTTGAAAAATATTTTTGGGGTAAATAATACAAATACGAGACGAAATTCGACAAGTCCAGTCGGATTCCGTTCACGACTTCGTCGAAACTTGTGATGACACGCCATTTTCCCCTATGAGAGTAGCACGAAATTTTCAATTAGGACAAGATGGAGTAGAAGGAATTTAGTATTTGACAATATTTCAGCAAAATGTTGTAGTGCATTATGCTAAACCTTCCACACCACAACTTAGTTAAACTCAGGATATTTATAAACATATATTTATTCATAAAAATAAAACTTTCAAATCATTTTAATACGAAAAACCTTGCTGCATTTGTTTTTTTTTATTATGATACACAAAAGCAAAAATTACATAAAATCCTTTTAAAACAGTTTGGGTTAGTTTGCTGGTTAACCGCTCAGATCTCGTACCACGGTATCTAATCGTTTCGTGGAAGTCTGGCGTCTCGTCTTTGTAAACGCTACATTAAAAGTGCCGACTGAGAATGGACCTTCTAGTCTCTTGTTAATGTTCGGTGGTATAGACCTATACCACAGTTTATACCAACAATATAAACTGTGCCTATACTGTGGTGGGGCCGCCGCGGGCCCAAAATAATAGAGAAGATGAGCTTCCAGGATATTCACGATATATATCTGGATATAAATAGCGGGTAGAACGCGCCCAAAAAACCCTAATTACAAAAAACCACTGCCACAAACACGGCCTGTAAACACAAACATAACATTCGCAAAACCACAACAACCGCAACAACAACAAGCTCCAAAATCCACACAAACAGCACCTACAAACAAAAACACAAACACAAATTCCCAAACGAGTGCAATGCCGCAAGCAAACGGTTTAATTGCTCTTCTAACTATGTCTGAACAAGACATAGTAGCAAAACTGAATAAAACCTCAGACATCATTAACAAAAATCGTACATTGAAATTATTCGCTAATTTCAATGGCTAATAAATCTAAACACCTATTTTTAGTCAGTTGGAGCGCGAACTCACTTTACCCCAAAAGACACGAGTTCGCAGACTACCTGACTGAAAATAATATAGATATTGCACTCGTACAGGAAACATTCTTACGCCCACAAACAAGATTACACATCAAAAACTACACAATATACAGAAATGACAGGGCACAGCGTATGGGGGGCGGCACTGCCATTTTTGTAAAAAACAACATTAGACATGACACAATACAACCACCACAATCAGACATACTGGAGGTGACAAGCATCAAAGTCAGTCTAACTGACGGAGACATTGTCATACATTCAGTATACAAGCCACCAACACTTAACTTACCACTTGACGAAACCACAAAACTCTTCAACTATACACTGCCAGTTCTTGCAGCAGGATACTTCAACTGCAAACATAGATCTTGGGGATGCAGGGCCACTAATACAGGTGGCACTGCATTGCTAAGAGCTTCGCAAGAGCTGCACTTCACAGTACACGCACCACTCGAACCCACTCACTTCCATCACAAACGCTCAGATATACTAGACATAGCACTTACTCAAAAGTCAAAACATCGCACAGAACGTTGTGATTGACAATTTGGAGGATTTATCCTCATCAGATCATTCTCCTATTGCCATCACAATAAACAACATACACGTACACATACAAGTAAATATACAACAATTCATACACTGGAACATATTCAAAGAACACTTAACACAAAACATGCACAACTTACCATACATCGCCTCCAAAGCGGAACTAGACAACGAAGTTGCTAGATTCACTGAGGAGATACAAGCAGCCATAAACGCAACCACAAAAACTGTACACACAAAACAAAACCACCAATACTCGCTTCCACAAAACATAAAAGACAACATAAGGCTCCGAAACAGGCTAAAACGACGAGCCAGACTAACAAACAACCCAGGCTTAAACACACAAGCAAACAGACACACGAATACAATCAAAACAGACATAAAAACACACAAAAACAACTCATGGACTGAATACATCACTACAGTCAACCCACAAAACAACTCTCTATGGAAAATTGCAAGGTCGCAACAAAGTGGCATATCCTAATATCCATGGACTGAGAGGAATGGTGTATTCCAGCGAAGAGAAGGCTGAGACCTTTGCAGACTCGCTGGAATCGCAATTCACCTTAGACGATGGGGCCCAGGATATAGATCACGAGGCAACCATAGAGAGAAACTACAGAGAAATACTAACTTACGAAAACGAACACCAAGACGACGAAACACGACCAACCAACACCGCAGAAATTGCGCAATTAAACCCGAAAAAAGCACCCGGCTACGACAACATACCAAATAGAGCACTAAAAAACCTACCAGAAACAGCCTTACTCAAATTCACTTACATCATAAACACAATACTATCACTAAAACACTTTCCAAAATCTTGGAAAAAAGGAAAAATAATACTCATTCCAAAACCTCACAAAAATTTGACCTTTCCTCAAAACTGGCGACCTATTAGCTTGCTCTCATCACTGAGCAAGCTGACGGAGAAGGTTATGTTGGAAAGATTGAATACACACATAACGCAAAACAATTTGATCCCAGATGAACAATTTGGGTTCAGAAAACATCACAACACCGAGCTCCAACTTGCCAGACTTGTTGAGGAGGCGACTAGAGGACTACAAAGACGGGCATCGACCGGAGTTGTAGTCCTTGACGTCGAAAAAGCCTTTGACAAAGTATGGCATGAAGGACTCATACACAAACTAGACAGACTACACAAAATACCACCGCCACTAACTCAACTCATAGCATCATTCCTCAAACACAGATCCTTCACTACACAAATAAACACAGCACTATCCACCACAAGGCGCATAGACGCAGGAGTCCCCCAAGGCTCTCCTCTGTCGCCTACACTATACACATTATACACAACAGACATACCAAGAGACCCAAACACTAAACTCTCCATATACGCAGATGACACATGCATATTCTCAATAAACAACAATCACACAAGACTCAAAAATCACGTACAGCAACAGTTAGACTCCATATACGAATGGGCAGAAACTTGGAATATTAAAATCAATGAAGATAAAACACAGGCCATGCTCATAACAACCAAACGCAATAAACCTATTCCAAATTTAAATCTTGAAAACTCAGTAATAAGATGGTCTAACTCTCTTAAATATCTAGGGGTGACCCTAGATAGTAAACTCACTTTTTAGAAACATATACAAGCAAAAGTAAACGAAGGCATTGCAGCCAAACAAGCTTTCTTTCCATTAATAAACAGGAAAAGTAAAATGTGACTAAAGAATAAACTAATGCTCTATAATCAGATAATAAAGCCCAAAATTCTATATGGAGCCATAGTATACACACATGCATGCAAAACAAACAAGAAAAAACTACAAACATTCCAAAACAAAACACTCAGACAAATTGTGAATGCACCTTGGTACGTTCGCAATGCAGACATTCACAACGACCTCAAAGTAGACACAATCAGCACATACCTGGCAGGCAAACACACAATATTCTTAGAACAAGTTCGCAACCATACAAATCCAGTCATAAGAACACTATTCAGTAGAATCACACACCCAAACAGAACAGTACACAAAAGTTTACTACTCCCACCAGAACACTAAATCACATACACAATACACAAAGAAAAAATTAAAAAACCCAAAAAAATAATATCAATATCATTCTATCTTCAAAATTTAAAAAATTTCAAAATTATCAGAATTTTTCAAAATTTTTAAAATTTTCAAAATTTCTAAAAGGTTCGTTCTTTTTCATAAAATCAATAATCTCAAAAATCCAAAAATTTTCAAATATTTTAAATCAAATTTTCAAAAATTTCAAATTTTTAATCACAAAAATCACGAACAAACTAGAATTATCCAACAACAGCTGGGGACGAGAGCATCGCTGATGCCCTAGGACGGGTTCCCGCCTATAAACGGGGGTGTACAGGCATTAAGGGACTGCACGGGGTAGCTCGCCGTATGGGCTCCATGCGTAGAAGTAGGGTCAGGGGGTAACACCCTGTGTATCACGTGCAGTTCTTTTCTGGGGTGATCGATTTGGACTTTAGGAGAAATCTGCATAACCCAAATCGATCAGCCTCGCCTAGGTGTCTACAGCAATTCTCTCGTCTGCTCAAATCTCAAAACAAACAACACTCGCTCCTTCACTAATCGGCACCAAGGCACCACTACCAACTACGACAAAGCCCAATAACGTAGCAAGATCCAAGACGAAGCATAGATCAATAACGACATCACACAAGACCAAGGACAGTGCAAGAGTGCTTAGTGCAGTAGCACGATGGAAAAGACATTAACAGCAGCGGGTACAACGCGTATTATAGTTAGTTAATCATTGAGTGTTGGATTGTAAAGACCTATTAGTTGTAAAGTTATAAGAGTAGTTTAGTGTGTTTAATTGTAAACAGTGATAAAGAACAAAGATAATATTATTTTAAAATAGTAAAAGTTGTGCTTTTGTCAGAACCCACGGGAAAAATGTAACAATAGCTTCCTTTTTTAATTTGTATTCATGTTTTAATCAGTTCTATCAACCCTGTCGTAAATGCTTCCAACATTGTTATTATAGGAAGAATACCCTGTATGCTATTACATTTCTGGATTCTACTAAACATTCTCACTCTAAAACTATATATGTAGTTACTGATAAAATGTCTTGAAAGTCCCATACTTGTAATAAATAATTCCGTTTTAGGAAAACAAATGAAGGTATGAAAAATGTATAGTTATTTATCTACATCCATTTAATAATAAGCGCATAATACTTAAGACACTAAGAGCATTATGCTATGTATAATACAACAAGTGCAATTATAGTGACTCATAAAACAAAAAATGTAATTATAAATTCGTAATAGCAAAGAAAATAATAGCTACGCAATAGAAGAATTATCCAATGTAAATGGAAAGACCCCTCCGATGGAGCCAGACTTTTCTAAGCCTGGCTCCTTTCTTGGAAATCCGCATACGATCCGTACTGTGCCGTACAATGTTGCCAAAGATTCATAGAAGAAGCGACGCGACTGCCGAGTGCCGCGAGAATTTCCACGAATTTGTTATTCAATGGAAAGGCCGGACGGCAAGCGTTTAGCGCGCGCTCGTCGAAAATGTAGGATTTTTATTAATTTACTTTCATTGTTAGCTTGCGTAAGCGGAGAGTTGTATAGGTGATATTATTCTTTCTAATTTTTATTATAAAATTATAATAATTATATGGGTATTGATACCCAGAACCATGTCAGGGAATGTATGCCAGTATTTTAACTGTGCTAGCCGAAGAGATGACAAAATTAAAATGTTTCAGTTTCCATATAAAAACGTAGAAATTTGTAAAAATTGGGTAGTTAACTCCGGTAAGTACCTATGTAATATCATACACATGAGAATGCATAATTTAAAAAAAATATAGCTGCTTTTTTGGGTGGCATATTTTATAATTTTATGATTAAAAAACACATGTTCATTCCAATTTTGCTGTCGTCTAAATAAAAACGTTTTGAATAGATATATTGTTACATTCTTCATCGTTACCTCTTTAATTACGGAAATATATTTTTTGGTTACATTAACGGAGCATATAAAAATAATTTTATACTTGTTTTAAATAAAAGAGCAGGGCATCTGCCACTTTTATAGTTCATTAATTGCTTGCTTTTTACTTCGCTTTTTTGTCTAACCCAAATTTTTGCATTTGGACATGATGTTCTTTGGAAGGGTGTTTTGCTATTTTTGTGTAGAAAGTACCTAACGATATGATTTCGTAGGAAAGAATAATTTTCCTAAAATTACATTAGAAAATATCAAATTTCGCACTCTTTTGTTTGAAAGATTAATTAGATATTTCCTAGATGTTTAAAATCTCTGTCACTTTCCCAAACAAAATGGTGTCCTACCAAATTTATACATCTTATAATGGGTTCCATAATCTGAAAAATTATTTAAAATTTCATTTTGTGATTACCAAAATAAAAAAAAAAACATTGAGAACTTCATGAAGATAATTTTATTATTTTTTAATTTTTCTGGAATTGAATCGTTTAGTCTTTGATGCTGAAGTGTACTTAAACTCGGGCTTTATTAGTTTAGTATTTAGTTGAGATTTTTGTTTGTTTTTGCGTAGGTAGATAGTTGAAGTAAACCATTGCCAACAGTTTTATTTTATGAATAAAGTATTCTTTCTTTGAGTTTATTTAATGCCCATTTTAAATTATACCCTTGTTTCGTTATTTAAATAATTGTTCGAGACTGGTCATTTTAGGAAACACAAGTTTGCTTGGGTTAGACGCTGAGACACTTAAAAAGAAACATATTTGTGACAAACGTTTTACTAACCAAGGCTACAAGTCGGAAAAAAGCATTATTTAAAACCTAACGCCGCGGCCGTCCCAAAAAAGTTGAACGAGAATTATGATGAACAAGAATTATTAAGAGTTAACATTCCAAAGATCCAAAGAAAACGTATTCAGGGCGCGAACATGATCTTCTCTCACTCAGTCCCACCACAGACGAGTTTACGAGGAAACGACCTAGGTTCGACAGTGGTTTAGACCACGAAAACGAAAGAGTTATTGATGATATTACTCAAATGCCTGATACCCAAATGACACCAAGAAAACTCAAATTAAAAAAAAACATATTAAATTTATGTCTTCAAAAGTAAAAAGATGTCATAAACGAATTAATATTTTAACGCAAAAAATAGACAAAACAAATTAATAACCCTGTTACCCTTTTTATATAATTTTTCGAATTTTGCTAAAAATTTTGTTTTAATGCAGTTACGAGAACGGTCAAGAAAAATTTGAAATATCCAAGAAAAACAAATATCCATTTCTTTGTTTTATAAATCGCCATCAGCATATCAGTTTTTGAGAAGAAAAGGAATTGCCCTTCCATCACTCTCTACAATCCGAAGGTGGATTGGCCAAAATTTGTTTAAAAGAGGGTTCGATGAAGGCATAAAAGAACACTTAAAATTACGATGTGCGGCTGTGACAAAGAACGAAAAGAAATGTGTACTCGCTTTTGATGAAATGAGCATCAAAGAATTAATTGAGTAGAACAGAAAACTTGACTTAGTAGATGGTTTTGAGGATTTGGGGCCATTACGGAGAGCGTCAAAAAGTGCAACACATGCACTAGTATTTTCAATAAGAGGTCTTTTTAAAAATTGGAAAATTCCCATATCATATTATTTTTATCATGGATCTATTCGGCAAAACAGTCTTCAAACACTAATTGAAGATAATTTAACATCTCATATTGATATAGGTTTTATTCCAAAATTAGTGGTGTGTGACCAAGGAAGCAATAATAATAGTGCATTTAAGCTTTTAGGAGTCACCAAAGAAAATCCATTTTTTTATGTCAAGAATTTTAAAATATTTGCAATATTTGATGTGCCCCATCTTTTCAAAACTATTCGAAATAATTTAATGACCGGTTGGTTTAAACTCCGAGAAAAAATCATAAGATTTGATGTTGTTAATAGTTATTTATAATATTTATGTACATACCAAGGGTATTAAGTAGATGTTTATGCCCTGAGGGCGACAATGTTACAAACCCGAGGGCCTCTGACCAGAGGGTTTATAAGTCGCCCGAGGGCGTACACATCTATTAATACCCGTGGTGCATACAAATTTTATGTCATACTAGTTCGTTATTGCATTCACAATATGTAAATATTTAAAAAAATACGAATTCAATTATTTGAGTCCATAAAGTGGACTTTATGCCCGCACAGGCATATAGTAATCCATTATGTAAATGGTATCTAAGGTATAAAAACACAATAATGTACTCGTATGACATAAAAAAACAATTGACATTTATAAAGAGTCAGCTTCTGGTAGGGCACTCACAAAAATAACTGAAAAACATATTAACCCTAACTGTTTTGAAAAAATGTCTTGTAGATTGGCACTTCAATTATTTTCAAAAACCATGGCCGCTGCAATTAAAACGTGCATTAGTAATCGGCAAATAGATGATAATTACGGCTCACCAACAACTGATTTTTTTTTATTTTTAAATAATTTGTTTGATGCCCTTAATAGTAATAATCTATATAGTAGAAGCCCCTACCGGTGCGGTTTAAATGAAAAAAAAAACTGTAAAGTTATTAATATTCTAAGAAAAGGAAGAGAAGTCTTTAAATCAATAACTAAACTAACCGCCTCTATCAGTGCTAAAAAAGACTCCAAAGAAACAAGACCGCCGTGCTTTGATGGGATTGTACAAAGTATTAATGGAATATTTCAAATCTTTGAAAGGGAAAAAAATTATAGCAATAATTTTATTTTAACGGTTAAACCAAGACTTCTTGGAAAACTTTTTACTGTAAGTAGACAAAGAGGTGGGTGGAACTTGAATCCTTCCGCAAAGTATTTTCGACAGTCATTACGAATTCAAACAATGACTGGATTAATTAGGCCCTCTAAATCTTCAAACTGTCAGGAGGACAAAGATGAGCCTATTTCGTTTACATCATTATTAAATAATAACACTCAAACCGACGCTGGCACTGTTATTAACGAAGATTTAGATGACTCATTAAAATATGATAATTTTTAGGCATCGAAATAATTAGCAGTTCTGAGGCTGGTATAAACGTCTCTCATAATACTTCTCAGAGTACCTCTCAATCCTATAGAGCCAAAACAAGCACTTTAGAAGAAGGGGCAGTAACTTACTATGCAGGATATCTTATTAAAAAGGTTAAAGACAAATTTAAATGCCCTCACTGCTTTATAGTCCCTCCCTCTAATGAGAATAAAACCAGAATGTCAAATTTAAAGCAAACCTTTCTTTTTCATAAAGATTACGGTGGGGATAATAAAATGGCTTTGTTAGTTCTATCAGAAGAAACAGCATTGTTTGTTCACCGTGCCTATTTGCTCATAAAACACTATTTCGACAATCGGGGGAAGATCGGAAATTCACTGGTTTGAAAATTAAAAATATGATTGTAAGCAAATCCTTGCGCTGGCTAGGTAGCAAAGGTAATCCTTGCTATATGCATAAGATATTTTTTATTGAACATCTCGTAAAAACCAATTTATTTAAATTTTGCAAGTGGCATGTTTACCCCAAGAAAAAAATTTGTTCAAAAAATAAAAAATTTGGAAAACAAGTAAATGATATTTTAGTGCTTATTAAAGTGGTGGGTGACCCTCAACCTTATACACCATGTCTTTTTAAACGATAATCATTTAGCTCAAGATTAGAAAGGTGAAATAGATTTTGAGGCTGTTTTGTGAAAGATTTTCGGTGATATTTAAAAATCAAAATTATACATGCCTTTTTAAGAAAACACAATGAGGAAGTTTCCTGAAAAATTAAACTGATTATTTTTCATTGCAAACTATAGAACAGTGAAAAAAAAATCGGTACGTATTTTTTTTTATTTCCTTTAAATTTGATTATTACGAGCGCTATGCCAGTTTTCAGTTTTGTATACATAGGTATTCTAAGCATGGTGCGACGCGTAACAATTCATGTGTATTGTCATAGGCACATGTCAAGGCGTTGTTCAGTTTAAAGCCTGACAATCTGCAAGAGCTTTTTACTGTTTTATTGTATTTGCTAACCATTTTCATTTTTAGTTTTTTGCTTTTCTTGAAAACGGTATCCGACTAGATACCGAATCGAAGAAATTAGGTACACATTTCATTAGGGTCACTAAACTTGCACTTGTGCAGTTTACATCCTTGAGCCTGGGCCGAAGTGGCTCTATAACAATTCAAACCAAATTCAATCATTTGTGGAGCCAAAGGCAATCAATTCCAGGGTAAGGCGTTGTATCTGCCTCATTTTTCGACTTATGAAAAAAAAAATTAAAAACCCGTGACTACTTATTTTTCATGGGCTATCGAAATAAGCAAAAAAAAATTGATGAAACTTCCCCATGTTCTGCTCTTAAAAGGGCACGCATCTTAATACCCTGGAAAGCCTTTCACAGAATAAAACACAATTTCCATTGTGATGTGCATGCGCGCCGCGGTCAAAATTTTATCTTTTTCCGTTTTATGCCTTAAAAGGGTATGGTGTACATATAAAGTCATGGACCAAAACTTGTCACCACCATTCAGTATTCTATGGACTTATCCTGAATAATAATAATACAAATTTTAATAGCTCTTGTATGTCTGTCTCAAGGTCTCTCTATTTAAAATGGTAATCGTTTAATAATCGTGATAAATAATAGTCACCAGTTCAATTTTGTCTCAACATCCTGTATATTCCCAAATGTTTATGACGGGTTTTATTTTCGCTGTGTCTAGCCTCCCGGTACCGGTATCCGAATAAATCCCGGTAAAATATAATGGCGGTCAGTGGCGGATTTACCCTAAGGCCCGGTAGGCCCGGGCCTAGGGCGGCCAGATTTAGGGGCGGCAATAAAGTAATTTTATTATGTAGTCTATATGGTGGATGCTGAGAAAGGGGCGGCTGATAGCTTGGGGCCTAGGGCGGCCGAGACTGCAAATCCGCCACTGATGGCGGTATGATGACGTAATGGTCTACCGGTATTTACAATAATCCCGGTAGATTTTGTTCTCGTATTACAATATGTCTTCGTGATGCAATCAATTTGTCGCAAGAGCTCTCGTGGTGTAGAGGTTTAGATAGTTGGGTCTCTTCTGGACGGTACGGGTTCGAACCCCATTGCTTTTTTTATTTTATTTTTTTAAGATTATGTTTCTAAACAGTTTTTTTCCTTGATTTTGGATTTTGGGTATGTCTTGGGTTAGATTGGGTTAGCACCTGGCTAGTTTCCTTTTCTAGAGCCCCCGTAGCGAGCGAAGCAAGCGGAGGGTCATGCGGATCGACCAATAGGAGAGGCCGATTTTGATATAGTCGGCTATGCCTGTAAAGGATCTTTAAGTACTAATTATTTTATAAAATCTAACGGGATTAATAGAATCACCGGCAGAATATTACGTCAACAATACATACCGGGATTTATGCAGATATCGGTACCGGGAGTCTAGCATAGCTTGATATAAATACCAGTAGATGTTTACGTCATTATATATACGTCATCATTTTACCGGGATTTATTTGGATACCGGTACCGGGAGTCTAGACACAGCGTTTTATTTTATGCAAAAAGGCGAAATTTTTTCTAACGTTCATTATCATTTGATTTTTTTTAATCCCTATAAGCACATTTCAATATTCATTACCCTACAAACCTCATATTTCTTGGTGTCATTTAGGAAAGAAGATTATAACTACTTAAGTAGGTAATTTTATCATGTGAGAAGTTATTAAATTTAGTTTATCTAAAGTATTTTGTTGTACGGAAAAAACTGGAAACCGGCTTTTATCTGCACCCGTGGGTCATAATATTAAATATTACTACCATTATAATACATGTAGTGACATTGATTGCCGAACAGTTCAAAATAAAACCGATTGTGTTCATTCTTGATTATTCGTTAAAATCATGAATTGACTATTTTATTTAACCGAAATTATTTTATCTTTCTGTGTTTGTACCTTTTTTGTGTTTATGTGTCATTTTTGTCCTTTTGCGCACGACTGTACCAGGTACCTGTTAGTATTAATAGTTATTTGCTTGTTTTGTTTTATTTCAATTTTATATGTTAATAATTTTTGTTGATGAAATATTTGGATAAAATATACTATCTCTTTACCTAATATTTCATTAAAATGAATCGAACCCAAGTTAAAGAATAAGATTCTTCATTTTTATTTAAACCAAGCTCTTGCCGCCGGTGTTTAGTCGACCGTCGGTAAGGCGGCAACGCCGCGGCCTGTATTTCCACGATTTCAGTGCGAGATTTAATTTATTCGTAAACAGAGCAGCAAATTTCAGAGGTCCCGCGCTCTGGCGGAAATTCGTTAAAAGCTTGTTATGCGTTTTCTATTGCGTAGCTATTATTTTCTTTGGTAATAGGCAATCCGAGAGCCACAACTATGGAAACGAGAAATGTCAACACAGATATGTGTTGACGCGTCGGTTGACGTAAATGTTAAAATTTCGCTTTCTAGTTAAGTGTTTTGTGTGTTTAAAGATGGTTGTAGATAAAGTGTAATATTTGACTCATGTGTAATGAAATTAACCATAATACACTCTGATGAGAGTAACCCTCGCCGCAAGCGGCTCGTATAATAATCATCCTCGTTTGTTATGGTCTACATTATACGCTCGTTAAATAATATATTATGCATCAAGGGAACTATACAGGTGGTAATCACCGAGGACAAAGTTATTGTCACGTGGGCCTATGGCCTGATGGACGGCAATAATTTATATAATTCGCGCGGTACATGAAAATGAGAAAACAATCACACTTAACGTAGCTAGAAAGTGACTTTATATCACACGCGTGTTGAGAAATTTTTCATCACATGTTTTGAAAAGTAATTTCTACATGACTAGTTGAATAGATGGCGGATGCTGTCAATTTGACAGCCCATTTAATTTGACATTTTGACTTGACAGATGTGGATGACACGACGAATACTTTTCAACACACGTATTGAAAAGTAGGTTTCAATACGCTTTAATAATCATTTTCTTAAGAGTGTCACTTCCATAGGTGGTCGTAAAAAAGTACAGGGTGGGCAAATAAGCGAGGTAAGCGGCTGTATCTCAGATACTACTAATCGTAGAGACTTGCGGTAAAAAATTATATAACCAAAGTGACCAAAAGAAAACACTGGAAATAATTTTCAAGTTCGTACCTCTACCGCTAGGGGCGCAATAGTTTCTAGAAAAATGCATTTTACTCAAAACTGTTCTATTAGAAGTTGATAAAAGAATACCACCACTGTAATTCAAAAGTTCATGGTTTTTTAAATTTTTCTCCGAAATTTCAAATATAATGATACCATTATTTTAATAGAAACAGAAAGTAGATCAAATTTGCAGGCAAAAACCTCTAAACCGCATATCGATAACTTCACGCGTTCAGGAGTTATTGCCACAAGAGCATTTTTTAACAATGCATGCATTGAAAAAACGAATGTTTCGAACTTGTGTATAAAAAATATTTATATTATCAAAAATAATTATTAAACAATCATTTAAAGGACCGAATTAGAATAAAACAATTCAATTTAATGTCTCCCATCATGTTGCACACATTGTTTCAATCTTTGTTGGGTGGAGAAAATTGCCGATTCGATTTCAGCCGCTGGCAGTTGAAGAAGAAGGATATGGTAATTAATGTAGTCTTTTAAAATATTACGAACAGTAGTTCGTGCTATACCCAAGTTTGATGATAATGCCCTAGTTTCTATCTGCCTATTATACTCTATGTATGCCAGAACATTAATAATATTGTCTTCAGGTCTTCCATTGCCACGCCTACAGAATTTAGGACGAAGAAAACTGCCAGTATCGCGTAATCGCTGTGCCAAGAGTGGGAAAAATTTGACGTTTCTTTCAAAGAAGTTTGTTTTTCGTTTCTACAGCCTATTAAATGTGAAAAAGTATAAAACATACGTCTGAATTACTGAGTCCGAAATTCGACAGAAAAAGGGCAAACTTTTGATTTTATTCTACTCATATTTCCAAATTTTTGGCTGATATTTTAATTTAGGAGAAAACGATAACTATTATACTAAAACTGGGTACCTGAGATAAGCTTCATTCAATTGTTGCACCAAATTTCTTAAAATATTGGAGCAGTCCTAAGTCATAATTTACACTTATTTTCGAGCTTATTTCCTATTATGTTATTATTATAGTATCATTAATGTTATTTTCATGATTGTTTTGATTATTTTTGTTAATAAAACATTTTTACTTTAGTCATGGCATGCTTGACCTTAAAAATTCGAAAAATAATTTGTTTTCAAATGCATGCATTGTTAAAAAAATGCTCTTCTGGCAATAACTCCTGAACGCGTGAAGTTATCGATATGCGGTTTAGAGGTTTTTTCCTGCAAATTTGATCTACTTTCTCTTTCTGTTAAAATAATGATATCATTATATTTGAAATTTCTGAGAAAAATGAAAAAAACCATGAACTTCTGAATTGGCGCCCCTAGCGGGAACAGCAAATACCAATTTGTCATGGGTATATTTTGTTCTTAATAGGCAAGGTTTTCTCTCTCAAACGAGACCTAGTTTGCTCAAATATGTTGAGTCAAACTAAAGTTATAGGCATTTCAATCAGTCAGACTTCTCCCTTCCCCCCCGCCCTTATTTCATGCCCTACAATCAAAAATGATGAACAAAAAAGATGCAGAATTTCACGAGGATACAATGATGGTATTCTTTTATCAACTTATAATAAAACATTTTGGAGTAAAATGCATTTTTCTACCCGACCATAGCTATTGCGCCCCCTAGCGGTAGAGGTATGAACTTGAAAATTATTTCCAGTGTTTTCTTTTGGTCACTTTATTCATATAATTTTTTACCGCAAGTCTCTACGACTAGTGGTTGCTGAGATACAGCCGCTTACCTCGCTTATTTGCCCACCCTGTACATTACTCGTGTGAAGGTACGTTTTGAACCTCGGAGAATTTCCGCCCTCGTGCTAAATAACCTCGTTTGGAAAGTAGTTCTTTCAACACTTTTTATGTAATATACTATTCTCTGAATTTAGTATATTTTGTTCACTTTTAAAACAGAATAAATGTGTGCACCTATTAGTATTCTGGTTTATTTGTTTTAACGTTGCTACTAGGAGCTTTATTTGGGCCAGGTTACTGTTGTTAGCTATGACCTGTTATAAATTGACGGTTGTAGTCAATCGCATTAAGTTTCTTGTCAAAAAGTGCCTTTCGCAAGATATCGGCGAGCGTTTGTATCACGTTTCCATTACATTGAGGATATATTACAAAAGCTGAAGGAGAACAACAAATATTGCTTCCTACTAAAAGTGAAGCCATTTACCTATAATATGGGTTTTTAATTCCCGTTATGGTGTTATAAGTACCTTTATGATTAGCGTAACCAATGCGATATAAACTTATATTGATTCAGTCAGAAATAAACATCGTAACTCTAACTTGTTTCAGGGATATTTCAAGTTGGTATGCTAATTATCCCAGATCGGGTTACATTCAAAACGTCAGGGCTCGTAAACAACACTCTAAGTGAGCATTGCGATATGATTTAAACCTAGGGTGGCTTGTGAGGAAATACAGACTTGCACGAACGTCAAAGAAAATATGAGCCACCTTAGTTAATGCATATCGCAATCTACATTGGGAATATTGTTTATAAATCCTACTTTTGTGAGTGTAACCCGACGCGACCTTTATATGCGGTTTCCGATAAAAAAATATGCAAAAATGTCGGTAGATTGGGTTATTTGTTTTTAAAATTTTGTATACCATATTAAAATTAAAACGATATAAGAAAACCGCGCTTGGATGTGAATTTAAGATACAGTTTCGATTAAACCGGAAGTGGGTTAATTAGCATGCTTATCAGTTTAACGTATTTTTGCAACAAATTACAATTATGATATTAGGTTTTTCTTACTTTCTTTCCTTTTTTTTTGAATTAAAATGGTATTGAGGGATTTTCAACAGTCATTTTATCAAAGCCTGTCAAAGATAGGCGTAGGTTATGATAGGTAAACACAGAGTTAGAACCGTTCTGTTTCTGGAAAAATATCGAAAAGTGTAACTTAGTTAAAGATTTTTATATTAAAACAATAATGGCACAAACGTGTTAAATCAGCCGCAGAAAAGACAGTAATTGTTTTATTTTTAAAATTTTACTTTTAATAATGTAATTTTAAGTGCTAAACAAAGAAACGAATGTTCCACATGATCTTCATATATAATGTTGGGATTATCCAAAGCTGTAAATTTTAATAACTATTTTAATTTCGAAGATTTATTATTTTATTGTATTTATTAATATTAACATTCTCGTGGGCAAAATTATTACTAATTTATTTAATTCCCATAAAATTAAAAATCAGATGCCCTTGTGGTACTACCTTTGAAAGTGCATTAAATTATAACAAAAATTATAAGCCAGTGATTTTTTTGCCGTTAATCTTTATGGACTGTCCCAAGTTATGTTATGTGAATAAATATGGTGTTGCAAAAATAGGCAGCAGCTCTACTTAATGATTAGTCAAATTAGGCATATGTATTTTGTGAAATGGTTCACACAATGGCAAGATCAGCTCATATCTTTGAAACCACCTCTAAATATAAATTTTGATTGTTGATTGAGGTTTAAGTAACTGAGACATGTTAGAATAAAATAAAATATGCTGGCTAGTCTATTAAAAATTCCATTTCAATAATATCTGACATATGGTAATATTTTTTCGAGTAATGATTTCTGGTAGTTTGAATAAAGCGCCATAATTTCTTTGTACTTGTATGCGTTCCTATCTCGATAAATAATGGTATTGGTTTTCATTGGGTTTTCACCGTGTTTGTATTTTTTCTTACAGAAGTAGAAATAGATAAGAGTCGAATGTGGTGTCCTAGGGCTGGATGCGAGACAGTATGTCGGCTGTGCCCCACTCAACCATGCTCTCCGCAATGTGTCCTGTGTCCAACTTGTTCGACTGATTTTTGTAGTAATTGCAAATTGGAATGGCATGAAGGTAAGTTTATTAAATGTGTTATTTTAAGGTAGATATCTATAATGAAAACAATTTATATTCTCTTTAATATTTTTGGATAAGGATTGTTTGTTTTTTTAATGGAGCGGTTTTGACGTAGATATTTTTTTTCATTCCTTTCTCGTATAAGCGGTTTATATAGGATCGCAACTGGTCTTCGGTAGCTATCACCCATTGAACTATTATCCGGCGGTGCCATCACTAGCGTGTTAAATTTGTATATCGCTTTTTGTCAAGCAAAATTTGTGGATAGAACCCTTAAGTTTTTGTGCCACTGTGTAGAAAAAAGTAAATATGAAAGTTGTAGTGCTGGAGAAGTAGTTTTTAGAAAACATATTTTTGTCTATTCAGTGTGTTGCAAAAAGCGCGAAAAACAATGAAAAATCTATATTTTTCAATGGAACACCCTGTATATTTCTCCTCAGGACTAAAGATCTTTGTTCTCTGATTACAAAAGTATATAATTTGTCTATATTTGCTTAAGCACTTGCCTTTAAAAGTTGACAAAGCAGGAATTCAAACCATTCGAAGTACCCTTGCCCGCCATTAAGAAAAATATGAAATGTGTCAAAATAGCCGTGAGTGACAGTGACAAAAACAGCTATTATGCCAAATTATTGGCTCTATTTTTTATAAAGGTATTTACAATTTTTAAATCAGGAAATAGAGGTTCTCTTGGATATGCTTCCAATTCGCCAATATGCCCAAATAATAGGCGGGGATCCGACCACTGGCCACCGAACAGCCCATATCTCACGCCTTTAGATGCGTTTTTGTGGGGATATTTAAAAAACAAAGTTTATGCTCAGAGAAGTGCCAATATTGAAGAACTCGGGGTGAGAATTTTATACTATATAAACGACCTTAACCAGAACAATCCAATTTTTATTACCCATGCAACAAATAATTAGACTTCCGAGATTGTATCAATAGAAACGATGGGCATATTCAACAATAATTGTAATAATAAGTTTTTTATTATCAAACATATTAAGATACGAATTTGTATATAATAATAAAAATGATTAAAACATTGATTTATTTAATTTAAATCAACTTTTAAAGTTAATTAGCTCGGAAATGGCTTAAGCAAATGTACACAAATTATATATTTTTGTAATCGGAGAACAAATACCTTTCGTCCTGAGGAGAAATATACAGGGTGTTCCATTTAAAAAAATATATTTTTTTGTTTTTCAGACTTTTTTGCAACACCGCGTATAGACAAAAAAATATTTTCTGAGAACTACTTCTCAAGCACTACAACTTTCCTATTTGCATATTTTTTCTACACAGTGACCCAAAAAAAGTTAAGGGGGTGGGAAAAGCTAAACACAAAAACGCGGATGCGGGAAAATTATTCCGAGTCGGATGATGATGATGATACATCACCATCAACGTTAATAATCAGGGTCTCTATTTGGGTTTCAATCATAGTATCCATTGTCCACATTCTTGCTTCCACTTTTAGCACATGGCCAACAGCATTCTTCCACTTTTCAGTACTAATATTAATAATAATAATAATAATAATAATAAAAACGTTTATTATTTACTAGAAGAAACATAGATGCACAGGCAATACAGTTACAATTTACATGTATGAATCTAGCAAATAAAGGCCTACATTTCAGATTTCTCCATCATGGCAGATTCTGTTCTACCAATGCGGCCTCAAGACTTAATGAAACTAAATAAAAATGCGCAGAAGAGAAAGTGTATTTTTTTTCTATATCTGATATGAGAAGGAAAGAAAACAGAAGGAGAAGAGAAAAGAAGAGAAAAGGATACATTTAGAAGTAGCCTTGCTGACCTTTCTTCAAAGATTCACTGAGATTCGAGAAGTTGTCTTTGAATTTTCTTTTTAAAACTCTGACATGTGAGGGTGGACCGTACTATATGAAGTGGCAGTGAATTTATACTTGATGCAATATTATAAGAATAACTTCTCTTGAAATATTCCGTCCTGTGTCTCGGAATAGTCAAAGTATTTCTCCGTAGATTTAAATGGTGTACATCTCTACGAAATTTAATTTTATTATACAAATATGGAGGGCATTTAAATTTTAGTATTTTATAATATAAACATGAGGCATGTAATTTTCGTCTATTAAACATATTCAGCCATAAAATTTCTTTAAGTTTATAGGATACTCTATTCCTTCTCCGGATACCAAATACAAATCGAATACAACAGTTTTGCATTTTTTGTATTCTTCTTGAGTCATGACTATCTAAGCATGGCCCATAAATCGTGTCACAATGATTAAAATGTGACAGAATTAGAGAATCGCACAATTCCTTTTTGATATTTCGATCAAGATATTGCCTATGAGGATATATTGATTTTAAAGCGGAATATGCCTTTCCAAGTACACGAGAAACATGATGTTTAAAGCGAAGTTGTGAATCTAAAATAAGCCCCAAACTTTTTGCATTTTCGACTATTGAGAGACGTTGGCTCCCAATTCTTATGTCAACAAATTGCTTAATGTGGTCCAAAACAGGTTTGCTACCAAAAAGAAGAACAACCGATTTAGCCGGGTTAAGTTTTAACATATGGTCTGAAGACCTCTTTAACAATACATTCAAGTCAGAATTAATTTTAATATTTGCGTCTATGTAATCTGAGGGTGCAAACGAGTAGTATAACTGAGTGTCATCAGCATATAAGTGGTAGTTGCAAAATTTAAACCCTTCATGAAAAGTACTAGTATATATGCTGAATAAAAGAGGACCTAATATGCTACCTTGAGGCACCCCTGTGGCAACGTCCAGAGGGTCTGATATAGCATCACCAATCTTTACACGCTGCGACCGATCAGTTAGGAAATACTTTATTATGTTTGATGCATTATTTGAAAACCCGATATAATGCAACATGGCGATTAATACAGTATGGTTCAAGAAACCAAAAGCTTTCGTAAAATCTAAAAGAATTAGAGCGGTAATCTTATTATTATCTCGAGCTTGAAGAATGTCATCGGTCAGATCAGTCATCGCCGTCGCACAGCTATACCCTGAGCGAAACCCTGATTGTTTCGAGGGTAATATATTATAGGTGTTAATATGTGTACGTGTTTGGATTTCTAGTACCCTTTCCAATATTTTAGACAGAGTAGGAAGTATACTTATTGATCTAAATTGACTAAGTTCTTTTGGCTCACTAACTTTTGGAAGCGGTATAACTACCCCTTGTTTCCAAATTTTAGGAAAGTATCCTTGTAAAATGCATTCATTAATTATATGTGTTATATATTCTATAATATAAGGGCAGCATAAGAAAAGTAACGTTATATTAATGCGGTCTGAACCAACAGCCGTACTTTTAATTTTCTTTATTATTTGAAATGTATCGTTGTTTGTTAAAATATTAAACGATAACAACGAATCTATATTATTTTTAATACAGTTAGAATAAAAATGTATGAGCTCATTGTTTGGGGAAATATTTGATTTAGTTGAATTTATAAAAAATGAATTAAATTTATTTACATCCTTAAACATCTCAGGGATTTCTCTGATGTTTGATGGTCTTAACCTATTTAGTTCCCGCCATTTTTCCTTGACAGAGCTGGTAGAGAATTTGTGTCTGTAGTAAGCTTTTTTTTCCATTCTGATTGATGAATTGGTTAGGTTTCTTAATTGTTTGTAATAATTCCATTTGCTGGGCGATTTATTGGTTTTAAAATCTTTAAGGGCTTTATCTCTGAAATTTTGCATCCGCTTGATATTTTCAGTAATCCAGGGTTGAAAAGGTTTCTTACGCTGAGTGAAGTATTTAATGGGGGCGTGATAATCAAACAGATTTAATATATTAGTATTTAAATATTCTATTTTTTCTTCAATATTTGGTGTTTTATAAATTGTATTTAGTGGAATTAGTTCAAGGTCTCTTTGAAATGAGTTAAAATCAATATTCCTCAACGCTCTATAGGCCATTTTATTAGACAATCTAGGAACAGAAGTATGTTTTATCTGGCAAAAAACTGAAAAATGATCTGAGAAATGGCAATCAGCAACCCCCTTGTTTATTACTTGATTTGAATTTGTAAATATTAAATCTATTAAAGAATAGCTCGTATCAGTCATTTTGGTCGGATCTGTGATTAATTGTTCCAAATTAAAAGGTTCTACGGTTGATAATAGACGATTTGTTAAAGAATCTTCACAGTTCAAAACATCTATATTAAAGTCACCAAGACAAAATATATCATCATAGGCAGAGAAAATATTAGCCATAGTATCTTCAAATGTATTTATAAAAGAATTGCTGTCAGAGTTGGGTGGTCTGTAGAGAACACCAACAACAAACACATGCCTCTTCATAATAACTTTTATCCACAAGCTTTCCAAATACTCATGGTTTTCGGAAAGGATCAGTTCGTACTTTAAATTATTCTTAATATACAATGCAACTCCTCCGCCACGCCGATCATGCCGGTCATTTCTCACTAGAGCATAATTTTGCAAACCGATTACTTCACTGGAGATGTTTGAATGTAACCAACTTTCTGTTATACCTATAATGTCAAAGTTCTTATCCAAAAAATAATTTCTAAATTCGCTAAAGTGTGGAACAAGAGACCGAACATTAATGTGTGTTATATTAAATGTCATTGAAAGAGGAAAACATCAGCAGAACTAGATAAAAGGATGAAATGAAAGCAGATAAGAGAGGTAAAAAGAACAAAAAAAAAAACGAAATAGTAGGTAATAAATCGAGAGCAGACAGTAAAAAAAAACTAAGCACTAATGAGAGCAACTTAAAAGTAAAAATAGGAATGCAATCCATATAAATTGTTGGACTGCTTCATTAAATAGTATATTATTTTATATGGAGGAAAAGTAATACTTTTCATGGCGCGCGCAAGCCATGAAAAGTAACTTTTCCTCCAAATAAAATATGCTGTTTTTTCTTCAAATGTCGACAAATTAATGCAAAAAGTCTCTTTTTAATAGTAATAATAATAATTATTAAAGATAAGTGGGTTCGCAAGGCGGCTTAGACCGGTGCGGTGTCGGTGAATAGGCTCAGGTTGTTGCTATAGTAATGTAACATAAAGCTGTCAGTGGACACTGTCAACAATAATTATATTTTTACAATTGCGTCTTCGATTGCGTTTTAATTCCGTATTGATAAGCAGTTATTGAGTAAGTTCGATTAAATAATAACCAATTTGTTCCTAAATTAGTGATTTTTAGAAATGCAGTCACACATTGAGTGATAAATACAAATTTTAGTTTAATAACTCTTGAGTTGTTGACGCTTATTTTGACGTTTGTTTGTATTGTATCTATGTTGCTATGATAACACTTTTACCTCCGCCGGCGGAAAAGTGAAAAGTAAAGCTCCGGCGGAGGAAAAACGAAACTTCACTGCCGCCTACACAGTCGAGTAATGATGGATTTACTGACGTTTGAAGAAAAAAGAGTTTTCACATCTGCAATTATTGTAGGGTGTATTTTTTCCATCTGCAATTATTGTAGGGTGTATTTTTTCGGCCCACTTCTCCTTTAATTTGTTCCCATACCAACTCAATAGGATTTAATTCGCAGTGGTACGAAGGTAATCTTTGGACTGTTCTATTGCAATCTCTGGCCATTTCATCAATAACGTATTGGTTTCTGTGACAACTTTCTTTTACGAGGGTTAATAGTTCTGCCTTTACCATATCCTCTTCAAAGCTTATATTTTTCTTAGTTAGCCAAGATTGTATATCAGCTTTTGTCCATTACTATGACACAATTTTCTTCCAAGCGGGGTAAAATATTTTCAAACCATTGCTCGAAGACTTGTACATTCATTTCCTCATGGTAGCCTCCAGTTTTCTTTGATTGAAAGAGGAGCATGCCGCCCTCAACAAATCCATCGTATGTAATATTATAAGTCGTTGTCTTTTTCCTGTAGGATTACTCAGTCCTGTAGGTAGGCCATTTACGAAAGCTTGCCTCGCCGTAATGACCCGCATTAATCCAGGTTTCGTCCAGATAATAAATCTTTTTTCCACTCTCCCTTACTGCTGGGATATTCCGTAAATATCGTCGCCTCCAGCTCACAATTTCACTTTTTCTTTTAGCATGCTATATCGACTTCCTCTAGTATACCGAAAACTAAGTTCACGCAGCAGTTTTTTAAATGAGCTTTTCTTGAATCAGGGTCTCGCTGTTGAATAGCTGCTAATATTGCCTTTACGGTAGGAGGCTCATTTTTTATAAAAAAATGAATGAATTAATCTCCGAAACTGATTTTTTTGTTTCCATATCTATGTTGTCCAAAACAGATTTTTTTCCTTTTGTAAACTTTGGCTGGCTTCAGTTCATGCTCGTTTTTGTCTTCCCGAAGTATGTTGTAAACGCTGGCTACTCTATTACCCATGGCCTCGGCTGTAAAATTGACTTTCTCAATTTTCGTCCAATCTAAATGATTTCGGTCACAAGTCTTGAAGGTATTTAGAATAGTCTCCTTTTCAGATACTGAGAAATGTCTTATCGCTCGCTTTTTTGGTGGAGATAAATAACCAGCATTATTCCATGCTTCCAAAAAACAATTGAAATCGCAAAAAGATATATAAAATGCAAAAATAGCCCTATACGAATACCACACTGTTTCAAACGAACGACAACAGTTAAATCGGCTCCACTATGACAAGGTTTGCTTTAGAGAGGATACTATATCGGTTCGGTGGCCCAAGTATAGTAAAGATAAGGTTACATCAATACTATACAGGAGTCTAAAAGGAAACCTAGGAGCATCGTCAAAATTAGACGGATTGTGGAACAATTTCAACTATTCAAATCACCAGGACTGGCACTAGTCCTGTTTGACACTAACGAAGCTGGAATACCTGAAAACTAGTTGACGTTTCGGAGGCAGATCTAGTTCCGTCTTCAAAAATTAAAATCTGAAATCGAAACGTTAAATATCAAGATATAACGCTCAGAACACTTTCAGTAAAGATGTTTTGCAATCTAACGAGTTTGCAATTTGAGTTTGCAGATTATCCTGGGCATTGTTTGCAAAGTTTGTCAATAAAATAAATACTCGCCGATCAGTTGAGGATATAGCATGCACCGCCCCATGCTATGTCGTTTTTGGGCCAAACCTTGAGAGATTTCATTTTCGCTACCCTCAGGCAGTATAGATTTTGCAGTGTAGGGGTCGATCAAACAGATTAGATATTAGTAAACAGGAGATAAATGCTAACATCGGGATGCGGAATGCACTTCTGATCACAAATTGTTGTGAATGAACTTGAAATAGCACAAAACAGCAAACATGTGCGGCAAATGGATCTACAAGTAATATAATAATATCACTTGTAGTATAACGTACCCGGGCCTGTTCAAAATAGTTGAATGAGATAAGTAGTGCTTTGTCTTTATTTTGCCAATGACCGTCAAAATAGATTAAAAAGAAAACAATACCTACGTTGTGTTATTATAATATCTTGCACAATTTTTAATCATTCGTATTGCGCTTCGACTAAACACAATTAGGGATATTTGAGGGAAAGGTGCGTTATGTAAATTAAAACACAGATTCCTAATACGCCTAATTTATTAGAGAAAAACGTGCCATACTCCGCGTGGAATTCACGAGGGAAAGAGCATGGCAGAGAAAACCTCGGTCGCAATTCCTAAACCGAACCATGCTGTACAACCTTTATTAGTATAATAATTAATTAAATTACTGTCTCCCGCACCACAATTTATACATTCAAAACTGAAGTTTAGTATTAGTTAGCCAGATGTCGCCAGCAGGTACTGAGGTCCCATACGGGAGGCTACTCAGCTATAGTTGTAATTTGAGCCAATATCTCTAGTAAGACCTGCAGGCCGATTAATATATATTTCCTTCGTCATCGCTTTTATGATTGAATAGTATTCCGTTACTGTTGCTTATTAGTTATAGTCATTTCGATATAATATATTTCAATTCCGAATATATGGTTTTATTCTGTGTAATTGTGCACAGGCTGCAGATCTTTTATCATTTCGGGTGCTTATAAGCAATTGGCATCAAGTCGAAATTCAAGGTTAATAGGTTTCATACAAAAGCAAATCATTAAAAATATATATAACATTTGTTAAAAGAACGACTTAGGGTGCTTTGCTCGCAAGCCCACGATTTTGATTCATCAAGTCCCTTGCTTACATTACAATCACAGTCATACTAAAACTAAAATTCCAGCACGAAAAAACAGCAAACAATACATTTTTGTTTTCATTTAAAGCAGTGTTATTCACAGCATAAAACGATTTCATTAAATATATTCACATGTTATACCATCAAATATGAATTATCCATGAGAATAGAAGAAATATACTTGTGCAAATTATGTTAAGAACAATATCAAAATGTATACACATGTTATGCCATCAAATATGAATTGTCACGCTTTTAGAGAAAATAAAATAAACAGCCTAATATATCAACAAGCAAACGCATACATCTTTCATGACATATTTTATTCATTAAATATATCTTCTGTCATTGACATACTGCATTTCAGGTATTTACTTTATTCCAACAAACACAACAGTATAATTCATTATTTGAAATTCCATTAAGTGTATGTTTTACCTTGAATATTTATTAGAAGATGATCAGCAAACAGTCGATTATACTTTATTCAATTCCAAGACTTTTTATGAGTCAAATAAATATTCCATTTCGAATACCGCATTGCATCGCAAATTGCAATTTCATACGTGTCCATTTCGATTATAAATAAAGGCTTCTTGTATTGCAAAAGTCTAATTTTATACTATTATGGTTTTTGGTCATTTGCACTGTTTAAAGTTTATTAACTTTTTTGCTGTGAATACGAATTTTGATAGTCTAGAATCTAGAAGGTATTATTTCCAAATTATATTTTAGTATATTGTGTAACTAGTAGGAAAAGCAAAACATTCCTGGACGATTGTGGTAATTGCTGGACGAGGCGCAGCCGATGTCAGCAACAGAGGAGTTCAGGAATGTGCTTTTCCTACGAGTTGCACATACTATTTTTTTATCCGATCGGAATTAATTAGAATACGTATTTATAAAAATAGAGCCAAATATTACTCTAAATAAAAACGGTGCTTTAAATTTAAACTCAACATAGTATCAAGTTTTGAATCGAGCGAGCTTGGAGTTTATTACGTAACTACGGAAACCACAGCTAAATCTTGCTTTTGATAAACGTCAGATCTGACAAACAAGGTGTTCAAATAGGACAGAAATGTTATATTCCCGGCCTAGGACGGAAATGTTGTAGGTACAGTTATTGCATGTTGCCAAGCAACGAATACTGGAATCATGACTTTTCCTGTGAGAAAACACATCGGAAAGGTATAGTTTTTCGTCCGATCGGATAAGTATGGTGTTTCTTGGTCTATATTATATGATTATATGATTTGCGAATGAAACTTCTTTTTTGGAAGACCATAATATTGATACAAGGACAAGGCAAGAGCTTGATTTTCATTTATGTTCGGGAAAGCACCGCCTGTGACCGGTTTCGACTTTCACAAGTCTCATCAGACACAGACAGGCTAGTGGGTACCTTTCCCGAACCTAACTGAAAACACAAGCTCCATGTCAATCAAATTCGTTATAAGCAAACGGTAAGATGTTAACTCGTACTTTCTCTGCAGTGTACTGCTAGAAGTTTTAAAAATCTGAAGATTGTTTCGTAAATCGATTTTGATATGTATCGGCCATGGTGTACGATATATAGGTGATGTGACGGGCCGGCCAAAGTGTCTCGATTCCGCTAACGCGGCCGGTTAGAGAGAGACAGACCATCCGGGCCACATAATTTTACTACAGGACCAGGGCCAAATGGTCCTGTGGTCATAGCGTTTGAATAAAAAAGCTTATGCTAGTAGTTTTTTATTTAGAAAATGTTGTAGTTGAGGATTCTTACTCAAAATCCATTATTGGGACCCCTAGGAATACCTGGGAGCATTCCCTAAATAGTGCAAATATGGGTTGTTTTTCACATTTTTGCAAATGCTGTCCAATTGGCTGCTTTTGCAGCAAAAAGATCTTAATAAAATTTGTAGTTGAGCTCATTTTATACAAAAAAGTCCGTGACGGCATATATCTAGGTTATACGGTTTTCAAATGTAGATAATCGCAAAAAAGGACAGTTCTTCATTGATATTTTCACTGTTTTCCCTGTGATTGCGATTTCATCATGCTGTCGATTAGAAAATTTGTCCTTTTCAAGCCATCTTAAAGTGAAATAAATTATCTTCAGAATTTATTTTTTTATCAGTTTGATAGTACACTATACTGATTAAATGGCGCAAAATCGTAGAAATTAAAAAAAAAACCGTAAATATTGTGCTCCAATTTCATTCCAGAAACTAATATCTGAAAGCAGTTTTCGTTGACCAAGAGTTTATGTAGTCGTGCTTTGCTCAAGCAAAAAAATGACGAATAAAAACTGAGCAAAAATAAGGTGTATTTATGTGAAACTGCAATAGTTATTTATGCAACAAGTGTGTAAAGTGACCCTTTTTTATGAATGGGAATATTGCCCATCCCATGAATTAAAAAGGGTACTTTACACATGAGTAGCATACACAATTTTTTTTCTTCTAGCGAAAAATATATGAAAAACACAAAAATAGTAGTCAATTACTTTACGCACTAGTGCGTAAAAGAAATAATCTTACGCACTAGTGCGTAAAATATATTATTTTACGCACTGCTCTAAATGTCAAAAAACATGTCAGATTTACTTTACGCCCTAGTGCGTAAAATAACTTGTTTTACGCACTGCACATTAAAAAGGCCTATTTACGAATCTTAGAGAATGCGTAAAGTGAGTACTTTACGCACTGTAGTAGAACAAATTATTTTTGATGGTATACCATATCAAAATTCAGTAATATTGAAAAATACTAAGAACCTACTACCTACAATAACGAGTAATATAATAATTATGAAAATATGAATTTTTAATAATTTTATTGAACTACAGATTTTCAAGTTGCTTGCAATCTAGGCTCTTTCTTTTTGATTGAAAGTGCTCTTCTATAATATTGTTTCACTCTCATTATAATATAAAATAAAATCAGTTTTGAAACAATATCTTGAGAATGGATTTTACAAGGAAATTCTAAAATATTTTTATTAGTTGCCAAAAATTCGTCAATAGTATTTTCGAATAGATCTGCTGAGTTTATGTGTTTGAATAAAATATTCTCAAGTTTCTTAAAAAAACTAAATATACTTTCTTTAGGATAATTTAAACCCCTCCTACATTTAAAAGCTACAAGTTCGGCAACTGCTGGTAAAATTGTGGGCTTTTTTATATTTAAATTCCTTCAAAGAATTTTTGGGAATTGCGAACAGTGATATTTTGTCTTTGCATTTATATTTATCGTATCCGCTTGTACAATTCGGCACACAACACTTTCTTCCCATAGTTTGGCACACAAACGTATAATAATTATCACAGAAAACTCATAAATAATACCTAAATAAACAGAATAGATAAAAATTTTGAGCGGAAATAGTCCATGCGTCATGCACCTGCATCGAGAACGTGCAATAATGTTGGCCCGACTATGCTGTCTTTGTCGCACGATTTTATCTCTGTTGCGTTAGCGAAAAGGAGACAAGCGGCCTGTACGTTCCAGCTCCGCGTGCAATCACCTATTTATCGTACACCATGGTCAGTACCGAATTGCACAGCTTTGCCCTGCTTTAGCCGACCCTGAA
>JAEQML010056037.1:0-34782 GCA_016904865.1 Pissodes strobi
ATACTTATGTTTTCTTAATATGATTGTATTATCAGTAAGGAATTCGCTTGCTAATATTCAGTTTGCTTTTAGGTATTAAGATCTCTGATAATAATATGAATGAAATAAATTTATTACTACTACTAACACTTATATGGTGTTAAGTTTATTTTAAGGCGAATGTTTGATTTCGAAAAGGTTTAATTTAACGCCTTTAAAATGAGATTATAGAGCTAGGTGCTGAGGGGACACTGCAGTCTTTCCTAACCACAAACCACAGTAGCTAGAAATAAAATTATTTTCAGCGTGTAGATGTGAACGCAAAAGAGCCTATATCAAACTTTATTGGTTCTTGTTCGTTAGGTTTCGCGAAAACGGCTTGCTTTTAGTCTTATTTAACTTTTTTAAACATACGTTCCTCTAAATTAGGTAGGTACTATATTCCATTTGTAGCACTATTTAATTAAAATTAATGTATAACGGATTAATTACATCTCTATCGCGCAAGATTTGCTAAAAAGACATTTATTAGAGCCAAAGTATGAATTTTAAGGGTATGGTAATTCGCGGCATAGTTGAATGAATGCCAGTTGTAAAAGCAAAACAGCAAATACCAAACGGTCGAAGGTTCGTGTATGCCAGGGGTGGTGAGAAGTCTCGAGGCTAGTGCCTCCAATTATAGTGACGAAAGACGAAAGCAGCTCCCCCGGAACACCATCCAGCTCAGGAGGGAGCAACTCAGTTTAAGGTACGCGTAGTGCCTGGGGGTAGCGAGAGGTCTTGCACCGTCACAAACTGAGGAGTCTTGTTCTTGATGTACAGGATGTTTTCATCAAATTGTAAAATTTTTCCATCAAGGTTTTTTGCACTCTCTGTATGTACCAAACCATTGTTTCTTATCTGATTTATTATCAAGAGTAATACCTCTAAAAATATTAACATCATCAGTATTATATGCAGGGGCTTGTCAAAAGTTGGGTACCACAATAATCATTGTATTTAGCGTACTTTGTCCTTGAATCTAAATTTCATGAAACGTGACAACATTATGGCCTACTTCATTTAGTGCCTATTTTAGTCGCAGTTAAATTTTGGCAAATTTGGTTGCAAATACAAAAGGAATGTTATAATTAATATGCCCTGTTAATCAATACATTCAATTGGTAGTTAAAACAAGACTGTTGGATATATTTATGTATAAAAAGCAGTGTTTGATTTTCTTATTTTAAACGAAATTTCTTAATAATTAATAAAAGGCTTATTGCATGCTTTTTACAGGCTTTTTAAATATAATGTAGTAATAGTTACTTTTAGTTTAGTAGTTATTAATTACTCAATGGAAATTATAAGTTAATTAATATAACAATCTTTTTTAACTATAATTTGTTTAAAATTCTAACTCATTTATTGCTATCTAATAATAATAATTTTATACATAAACTGTAATTTTAGTAAACAAACGTAGGTATCGTTCGGCGTCGGAAATCGGGTATTCGGCACTTCGGCAGTTCCAAACTCCAAAGTTGGCGTTCGTTCGACTCCACATTAAAAAGTTTTTTATATATATTATTATGCAAGCTGCTCGTACTAGGACATGGCTGATTCGACAAATTATTACTATCATCATCAAATCCAGGATCTAAAATATTGCCTAACACAGTTCTTGAAGAAACAGGCTTAGATTTCATCTCATAATCAGTCACTAAAGACGTTAATTCGAGTAATAAATTTGACCTATCGATTGTTTTGTCTGAAATTCTATTTATTCGGTAGGTATATCAAATGTGCAAATTTTGACTCTATTTTTGATATCTGTTTAGTAGAACTAGAAAAAGTCGAAATTAAATCTTTTAACTCTCTAAGTTTCTTCCTACATTCATTAACTTCCTTATCATTATCTAATATCACTGAGCTCTGAATTACTTTACCAGATTTTTCTAACAATAAAAATGAACGTAAACATTTTCTCAAAGAATCAACTGTACCACTTGGTTCTATACCTCTAATCCTTACTTCATATTCTATCTCATCTTTCAATAACCGATCAACATTAATTTTAAACATTTTCAATTTTTAATTCACTAACTTTTATAAATTAAAAAAAAATAACCCTACTCATGCTCAATCAAAAGTCAATACTTCCTATTAACCTTCCAGACTCTTTAATCTCTGTAAACACAGATGATATATATTACAAGTCAAATCCAGTAAAATACCTATAATGACAAATTCTGAAATCAAATACTAACCTGGAAAAAAGAAAAGTTGGGCGCCAATTTATTATGTGTCGAGCTCTTGTGCAAATTTATTATGTGGAGTTGCTATTGTAAACCTAATACTATTGGCGATGGATGCCAATTTTTTTTACGTTCGATTCTAAGATGAAACTACTTGGCAAATGGTGCTGTACGACGGTATACGAACAAGTTAATATTTACCAAGTAAAATTGAACTGCGAACTACCATATAATCCGGACGTCACCAGTCCTCGTAAAGACTCAGGCAGCACCGTCTGCAATCGAACACCGGCCTTCGCTCGTCTCAGGGAGGATTTGTTCGATCTATCTTTTCCCAGTGTCAAGTTCCGTAATGTTGTAACTAAATAAGGTAATTAATCAGAATAAGTAATCGTCTAAGTCGTGGTTGGACGCCACCAAGTTTACTTTTGTTGGCAAGCCCTATCGATGTTAAATGGACACAGGAAAAAAAAAACTTGGAAATAAAAAGAAACTAAATTCAAATTCAATTGTCGAAATACGTAGACAGTTACCTGTATAGACTACACTATCTGCTTGGTCACCATTCAAAAACCTGCATACTCACATACACCCTAAATAATACCAAGCATTTGAGGCCAATACTTTATTTTAAATAATAAAATATAGTAAGCTCCTCTAGCCTATAAAGTAGTTTCCCTGGATAGAAAGTAGCCAGTTACCCCGTAAAATTTTGAAAAGACCCGGTCTACTGACTGACTAGACACACCCCCTAGTCTAACCTGACATATTGATGTAAAATATTTGAAGGTGACAAATGAAAGGTTATGAAATTTTGAAAGTTCTAGTGTCAAATAATAGGTTATAAAATTTTGAAAGTTCACTTCTTCAAAACGCTCTGCTGTAACCTGCAACCTAGACGGCGATAAGAATACCGAATTTATCACATAGACTATACTAAGTTAATTTAACTCGGTTAGTATAGCCTTTCCAAAAACCCAAGTTGCAAGTTTCAACAAGAGAACGTTTTCCTCAAAAAGAAAACAATGTTAAGTTCGATTGTCAAAGCCAAAATTAAAGTAAAAGTTATTAAAATGGATTAACTTCCTCGGATATAAAATGTACTAGAGATAGTTCATAAATCTAGCACCCGCAGGAAGAAAATAAAATTTCTAAGCTTAGAAACACTTCACAAAAATGGTAATTAAATATGAATACTTCAGTAGATTATGTTGTATGATATTTCTTACTAAAGAAATTAACCAACCGTTCTTGAGAAATGTTCGAGTACTAGATTCTGTGTAAAATTAAAAAAACAGTCTATGCAAGGTATCTAATAATCCTGGCACATTAGTACTGACCAAGTGTAGTAATATTATTAGAAAATGGAACTTATCTTGTATAATAGCGTCAGACTTCTGAAGTTATATCCGAGAGTTAGTCATCATTCTTCTCTGTATGTCAAAACAGTGCTGATTAACTAGATTCCAGGTAAAATTCGCTCTTCCGATCTACAGGGAAACAGTCATAGAATCCCGCAACAAAGCGCTACCGGAACTCCTCCGTAGAATTCAGCTACTAACCATTACCAGTTAACTTGCTCCAAATACCAGCTTCAAAGAAAACCAGCTCCAAAAAAAAGAACCCTAAAAGCGAAGCGTAAATTAAACCATAACAACAACATAACACGAAATTTACAAAAATGCCAAACTCGGCCCAAAATATCTACTTGAAATTCTACATTCGAACAACTTGAAATCCCAATACTTGGGGTTTAACAAAACTTCATGAGTATCTTGAGTAGGACACGGTCTATATTGCCATTTCGGCGGTTACTACAACTTAAATCCCACGCAACTGACCTTTCCTCCGGAGCCCTAATCGACTTCCAGTCTACTTAAAAGACAAAATAAGGTCACTCCCCGAGGACTGCCTCTCTACCCAGGGGAACTTCTTGGCTAAGGAATAAAAACAAAAGCCTCCAAAAATCAATAGCAACAGTTTTTCTTCAGTTTCCTCTCCTCCTACTGGATCAAAATATCGGAAACAAATCTGTAAACACGTCAATCACTATCAGCTGACATTCAACTAAAAATCCTCATATGTCATTTAAAATACTACCTGTCAGAAACTCTAGACAGGTACGAACTTATCGAGAAAAGGCAATAGAGATGGTCGACCAAGTCGATATTCCTCCCCAAAATTAACCTTTATCAATAAGAGAATTTTCACCCGTAACAAGTTTTCGCAATAATTTTATAGGGACTTGTTTAGATTTCTTTTTATACCAATATATAGTTAAAACAAGTATTATTACGATTGTTATACTTATGACTATGACAGATATAGATAGAGCTTTAACTTGCAAATCTAAATTATGAAAATTAGAAAATTCAGTTAAGTCGTTTTGCAATCTTTGCGGGTTTTCTAAATGTTTTATTTGAAATTGTAAAGAAACATTACTTTTCTGAATTTCCACCTTTTCAGGTAGTACAATAGAAATATTATTAATTCTAGTGGAGTATTTGATTTGGTTAACTATAATGTCACAATTACTTTGTAAGATGTAACAACCACTAAGTTTTTCTGCTGAAAATTGTTGACAGTTTTCATATACTGATTCCGCATTCTTTGAACAGTATATTAAAGAGTTTCTTTGAGTTAGAGCATGTACTTGGTAGTTGTTCGTTACAGTTGCGTAAGGACAGTTATTAGCAGCTAGTTTACAATTATTTAGCGAGATGCCAGAGCAAATCCATTCTTCGCTGATTTTGGAACATTGATTATACCACATTTGACTACAATAATAACTAGTTGGATTGACTATTATTCTAGAGTGACTTGTAGGTATAAGATAGATATATTCTAAGTTACATTTGGTTTGCTCAAATAGTGGAATTTTGATTATTAGTATTGCCATGTCTTTTGTTGACAAGAAGCCGGCTTTACAAATAAGGGTTAATTCAAAGAGGTGATTTAGTTGCCATACATTTTTACTTGGGTAATGAATTCTTAGAAAATTCCAAATTTCTTTTATTTCATTTAGACTAATAGTTTCTAAATCTAAGGTTCCTACTTGCGCAAAGTAAATTGCACGCAAGAGTTTTTCTAACGCTGTGTTTAAATAGGTTATTTGGTTAGCTTGTTGATCGATTGTTAAAATTAGATTAATTTCGTTGCTAATTTTATTAAGATGTGTTCGGATTTTCTCAGAATTAGCGTTAATGATTTTTATATTGGTATCAAAATTTTTTACTATATTACCTGCAAGTGAAGTAAGTTCATTGATTTTATGAATTTGATTGATTTGATTGTCTCTTAAAGTTTGCATATTTTTCATGATATTTTCTAGGTCATTGTTATCTAAATTCCCTGTAATGAATTTGATGGCGGATCCTAAATAATTGATGAGACCGCGTTTTTTGCGTTGTTCATGATTAAAATTTCTTAATTTTTCAAATGTTAACCATGTATCATTTAGATGTTTATATAATTCATTGAATTGTTGTATAAGTAAAGTGTTATTTGTCTTATGAACTAATGGACTTATAATTAATATGTTAGTATATAATTTAGATAAGGAATATTCCACCTGAGTAAGATTAAAAGGAATGTACGATGTGTGATAATGATTAAGGATGTATGCTGGCGATAATTCTTCCGCATAATATTCGTTATTTGGTAGCTGGATCTTTTGAAGGGCCAGGCAATGGTTCGCCGTTAGGACCTCGGGGAGCCTGCAAAGAAGATGTATTCTTTCTAATCCTTTTAATTTTGCGAATATGTGTGTTTACTGACTTTTTCTTTTGAATTCCAGTAACTTTATTATTCGTATTGTAAGTTACTTTTATGGGGACATAAGCTGGAAGGGTTTTGTTCGTCACAGGATTTAATCGATATACTACTTGATCTTTTTGGATTTGCGGGGGTTCTTCTGTGTTTTTCTTTTTCTTTTGGGTAGCATTAGTTTGGTTTTGATAAGCGACCTTATAGATATTTTCATAAAATGGGATAAGTTCATTTTTACGTTTTTCGTTGTATTGTTCATATATTGTGAGTTCATTTCTTAAGTCGGGCTGGTTAATATACGGTCCGTATAGTATAGAAAAGGGGGACTGCTTAGTGTTGTATGTATACTTTGGTTGTAGATTAGTATAGCAGTGGTCATTAGTGTTGGAGTGTTCTCGTCGGGATTTTGCAACTTTAAGATGCGAAGTTTCTAGATTAGGGTAGAGTGTAGCCTTTCGACAGGGCTATTCGATGTTGATTTTCCCGTCGTAGTATAATGAATATCAATCATGAAAAGTTGGCAAAATTCTTGAAGGAGTTTATTGTCGAACTCTTTTCCTTTGTCGGCTATTATTTGTTTTGGGTAATGATGGTGTGAAAAATAGTGTCTTACTTTGTTTAAGATGGTTATGGCATTTTTGTCTTGAATGTAATATGCTTGAGCATATTTTGAGAAAGAATCCAGTATGGTTAAAAATTGGCAAGAGCCATATTGAAGAAGATCAATATGAACAGTTTTAAATGGCTTTTCAGCGAGTAGTGGACCTCCATAAGCGATTTTGTAAGGGTGTCTCTCATATTTGGCTTGGAGACAGATGTTACATTTATTTATGTGATTCTGTATGGATTCTCGGAGATTGGGCCAATAATATTGTTGCTTCAGGTGGTTATAAGTCTCTGTAATGCCGTTGTGATTTTGATTATGATAATTGTCAATAAACTCGGTTTGTTGCTCCGTATTTGTTATGTATTGAGTTGCAAAAATGAGTTTAGCGCTTGGATTTAGATTAGCATTAACTATCCTTTGAAATTCAAGCTTTAGTTCATTATCCGTGATAAATATTGTAAATGAGCAGTCGGGTCTGATAATTTCTTTTAAAATTCTTATGATGTGTTCCTGTCGGTTTTCTTTACAAATTTTCACAAAGTGATGGTTTTTCTTAAAGGGTCTCGAGTGTGAGTGTATGTATGATTTGCCGTAATCAATAATTAAGCTGTTAGTAGCGTAATTAATGGACAATTCAGATATGGGAATATATTTTCCTTCAATGTCGCTATATTGAGTGTATAGTTATATCAGATCGATTGTCTTTGTTGACTTCTTTCGACGTAATTGCGATATTAATAGGAGGGGTTTCATGATATTCTTCGCTTAGCACGTATTGTTCGAGACTGAATGGCTTGCTTGATGTACCTTGGGAAATAGGGGTATTTACGAAGTCGGATAAATTTGCGACAGAGTCATCAACATTCGGGGCGTTGGACTTTATTTCAAGCTCATTGATATTTATTTCAATACGTGAGAGGGCGTCAGCGACGAAGTTTTCTTTCCCTTTTTTATATTTCATCTCAAAGTTGAATTCCTCTAATTTTAATTTCCATCGAATCAGTCGGGAATTGGGTTCTTTGATCTTAGATAACCATACGAGGGGGTTGTGGTCAGTTTCTAGAAGGAATTTTTGTCCATAGAGATATGGTCTAAAATGCTTGGTAGAATCCACGATGGATAGAAGTTCCTTTTCTATCGTGGAATAGTTCCTTTCTGCCGTGTTAAGAGTGCGAGAGTAATATGCGACGGGATGATCATTTTGCGAAAGTACGCTTCCTATAGCGATATTTGAAGCGTCTGTGGTTAGTTTAAATGGCTTATTAAAATCTGGGTAGACAAGAATAGGGGAGTTCGTGATTAATTCTTTACATTTTTGAAATGCATTTTTATATTCAAGATTGTTCGTGTCAAGTTTAGTTCCTTTACGAAGACATTTGGTTAGTGGGAATGTAATTTTTGCAAAATTCTTTATGAAACTAATATCCGACTAAGCCTAGGAATGATTTAATTTCTTTTTGGCTTTGTGGCAGGGGATATTGTTGAATGACTTCGATTTTTGCGGGGTTTGGCATAATACCATCGGGTGTTATGATATGACCAAGAAAGGCGACTTCTTTACTTAAGAACTCAGATTTGTCAGGCTGAACTTTAAGATTTACTTCACGTAATTTCTTAAATATGACTCGAATATGTTCTATGTGTTCGGGAAGAGATTTGGAAAAGATAACAACATCGTCCATATAGACGAAACAGAACTTATACAGGTAGTCTCGAAGAACCTCATCCATCATTCTTTGGAAAGTGGCCGGCGCGTTCTTGAGGCCAAAGGGCATTCGTAAATATTAGAAATGTCCTTGATTTACGCTAATGGCAGTTTTCTCGATGGAATCGGGGGCCATTTCAATTTGATGAAATCCCTGAGCGAAAAGGAGGGTCGTGAAGTAGACACATTGTCCTAGATTATCTAGAATTTCTTCGATCCGACGCAGGGGATATTTTTCCTCTATTGTTTCCTCATTGAGTTTACGATAGTCGATGACCATGCGAAATTTCTTTTTTCCAGAAGCATCTGGTTTCTTTGGAACTATCCAAACAGGTGCGGAGTAGATGGAAATTGATGGTCGAATAATTTTGTTATCTAAAAGTTTTTGTATTTGCGACTGAATTTCCTTATTCATAGCTGGGGGGTGCCTAAAAGATTTGGCGTAGACTGGTCTTTCGTCTTTAGTAATGATAAAATGTTTGGTTTGGCTTGTGAAAGTTAAGTCGCTATTTTCGTTATACATGACATCTTTAAATTCATGGCATAATGATATTATTTTAATTTTTTCGAGGGGAGTTAAATGTTTTAAACTAAGGTCTTTATTAGGATTAAAGCCTATCTATGAATTTTTCTGTGGTGGATTGTGAGATTTCGAATAATTGTCCTCGGGGAATAACATTAATCCTTTGATGAAAATTAACATGGACTTGTGGTGCCGGAGTAGGTATTTTTGCAAAGCCGTTTTCTACCTTGATAAACTGTCAGGAATTACGTATTTATTTATTTGGAATGCGGGGAGAACGGCTATACCACTTTCGCAATTAACTGGAATAGTTAATTGGTTGGTTTGAAAATTTTCGACCGGACTTTCTAATGGCTTGTTGTATGCAAGTGAAAACGGTATTTTAATGTTAGGAAGCGTTAGAGTTTTATCCTCATAATTAAGTAGCGCATGAAGGCGTTTTAAATCTCTTGAGCCAATTAGGGCGTCAAAGTTGGAATGACAATTAAGTATTCTTAATTTAAATGCTTCATTAAGTCCAAATTCTTGATGAATAGGGAATGACAAATTTTTGTTTTCTTTGTAACTTTTTTTTTCAAGCAGTTACTTCAAAAGGTTCGAAAAATATATGGTTAGGATATTTTCGAGCTATGTTTGGGTTGATAATAGAATCCGAGGCGCCGGAATCGATAAGTACATTAATTTGTAGTTTGGGAAGATAAAAATAGGGTAATTCGATTTGTTGTGCGACATTATTTAGGTTAATGGATGATTCGAGGCGTTCTCTAGAAAATTTTCGTCACGGCCTGCCGAGTAGCTTTCTATGGGGTCATTATTTGAATATTCGTCATTATTTGGTTGATAGTAGATTTCGGATTGGTCTTGGTAATGAAAATCGTCTGGCGTGTGATTTTCCGGGAAATCTATCTCAGGATGAATTTCTACATTACTCAGTTCTTGAGATATGAAATTTCGAGTGCCTGATGGGCCAAAGGGGGTGTTTTGAAGGTTGGCGGGTTTATTTCTATAGGGACCTACTGTCGAAGTGGACATTGGTGTAGGGCCATCTAGTTTTCTGTTAGTGCCAGGGGCGAACACATTTTTGAGTTTCCCAAATACTTGGGCATTCGTGGGAAAATGCCTTTGGACTGGCCTTTGTTGTATATGGATTGGTTGTGAGGGAAATCGATTAGAATTTCGAGGAAAATTTGCAGGTGGAATATATGGCAGATTTGGTGGGTATCCTAATGAGGATCTGTTGGTGTTAATGTTGAGTTTTGGTGATTCTTGTTTGTGTGAATTGTGATTAAAACTACATTGCGAATCTACTAAATTAAACCTATAGTAACTAGCCTATATGCATCATTTAATGAGCTTGGTTCTTGCATTGTTAACATACTTTTTAATGTGAAATGCGAGTTTGCGGTTAACATAATAACTGTAGTTTCTTCTACTTGAGCAATAAGTAACATTTTTGGGTTTTGATCCGCGACTTCACTATGGATTTTTGCAATAATTCTTTGTACAAATGTCTTAAGGTGTTCGAAAAATTGAACAATATTTTCATGTTTATTTATTCTAGTTTGTTGAAGTTCTTGGAATAAAATTCGATAAGAAATTGGGTCACCGAATTTTTGTCTTAGAGCTATTTTTAATTCAGACCAATTCGTAAGGTCTGGCCTAGAGAGTAGAAAATCTCTTGCGTTTTCAACTAATTTAAATTTAATTACAGCAAAAACGTATTTTTTCTGTGTTTCTGAGGTATTAAAATATAAAGAGTGATATTCATCTATGGAATTAATGAAACTTTCTAGGTGATTTTGATTACCATTAAATGTGGGTAATATAGCAGCAAAATTTCTTACTTCTTCCATTTTTAAATCTGTATAATTTTTTGAATTACTAGTTTCCTCTTGTAACGTTAAATTGCTTAATAAACTTATAATAGATATTTCTGAATCTTGCTCGTTGTTTAATTCTAATGAGTTTACGTTTTCTAAACCTAATAATGATAATAATAATAATAATAAATTACTTTTATTGACAAAAAGTATAGTGAAATATTACAAAACAAAATTAACACATCAAACTCCGGCGCAGTCTAGCTTTAAATAGCTACTCTACTGAACCGAAGAAAGACATGGGAAAAAACCTATAAAATAAATGTATGGCAAATACTGAACTAGTATAAAATATATAAAAGAAAATAAAAAATATAAACTATCAAAGTTAGTTAAAAAAAAGAGCACTAAATACGGTTACACAGTAACGGCAAAATATACATTATCTTTGTAATTTAAAAGGTAATATAATGTAAAAAAAAATATATATACAAAGAAAAAGTCGCATGTATTAACATAAATTATACATTATTTTGTTTATTAAGGAGATACAGTTTAAATTTTATTTTAAATATATTTGTGTTTAAGTTTAATAATTCTGAAGGAATTTTGTTGTAATAATTGACCGCATTATACGTAAAACTTCTCTGAAACATAGCACTCTGATGGATTGGCATTGTTAATTTATCTTTCATTCTAATATTAAAATTGTGAATACTCTGGCGGAAGATCAAACGTTCTTTTAAGGATTGAGGAGAAGAGGGGTCATTGACAAGTTTTAGAAGAAATGTACAAAAATGGAAAATTCTACGCTCATCCATTTTTAACCAGTTAATACGCTTATAAAATTGAGAAATGTGATCATACTTTCTAATATCGTAGACCAAACGTAGACACGAGTTCTGTACCCTATGAATACGCATTCTACTCTCAGCATCCAAACAAAAGCCGTACAGATAGTCGCAATAGTTAAAGTTCGACAGTACCAATGTCTCGCATAAGTTTTTCCTAAGTTTCTCATTTAAAATATGTCTATTATTATATAACAGTTTAAGGGAAATAAATGATTTCTGTATTAACTTTTTAACATGTTCTTTAAATCGTAACTTTGAATCCAATAACACACCTAAATTTTTTGTGCATTCAACAATATCCAGCTTTGTATTATTAATGTGTATATTAATGTTGTTTTTAATTGTGTTAACTCCAACTTGGTTGCCGAAAATCATCATACACGATTTGGTAGGATTGAGTTTTAAATTATGTTTTTTAGATAGTTCACTAATTATTTGTAAGTCCTTATTGATGTTACGTTCAGCGTCTAGAACGTCATCGTAGCTAAAATTGCAATATATCTGCGTATCGTCGGCGAATGCCTGTACATTACAACATTTCAGGGACTTAAGGATGTCTGACGTATAAATTAAAAAGAGTAAAGGTCCCAACACCGATCCCTGTGGTACTCCGGATAAAATTGCAGCACGGTCAGAGTGCATATCATTATAAGTGATGGTTTGATACCTATTACATAAATATGATTTAATAAGTTGACGGGATTCCATATCAAAACCATAATATTTTAGTTTAGACACGAGCAAATCATGATTGATTGTGTCGAATGCTTTAGAGAAGTCCAAAAGAATAAGAATAGTAGCCATTTTTTTATCACATGCTCTAATTATATCATCAGTTACATTGGCCAAAGCCACAGAGGTTCTAAACTTTTTTCTAAAGCCGCATTGTACGGAGGGTATAATACTATGCTCAATAAGGTAGTCATACATTTGATTATAAAGAGTTTTCTCAAATATTTTCGATATAGCTGGAAGAATGCTGATAATTCGTAGATCGTTAAAGGTCAAAGGGTTAGACACTTTGGGTAATGGTCTTCCAATCGATATTTTCCATTTATCCGGAAAATATTGTACTTCTAAGCAACAGTTAATAATATGAGTTACATATTTGTCAAGATATGGACTACAGTATTTCAGCATGCGCGAAGTTATTAGATCAACCCCCATTGCATTAGTCTTGATATTGTTTAAAATTGTATGTACATTTTCTATAGTGGTTAAACTGAAAGAGAACCCTAGATTATGTTTATAAAAGTGGTTATCGTAATAATTAATTTTTTCTGTACAGTTTGATACGTTTTGTAAAAATGTTGAAAAAAAGTCATTTATAAGATTTACATCAGAGAGGTTATTTGGTAAATCTTGATTTTTACTGGTACATACATTAAACTTTTTTAATGTTTTCCACAAATCATGAGCATTCTTTTCCACACATAAAGAGTCCAAGCATTTCTTTTTTTCCCTTCTTATCGCCGCTAAAGTAAAATTTCTTAACATTTTGTACTGTGTCCAATGTTCATTTAGTTTGGATTTTTTAAACTTACTCAAAGCATCATCTCTCTGTTTCATAAAAATTTGAATATCAGATGTCAACCACGGAGCCTTTGGTTTTGTAACACGGGCTTCTTTCAACGGGGCGTGCATATCAAATAAAGTTATAATTAGGTTATTAAACATATTTATTTTATTATCTATATTATTTTCATATAATATGTCATTCCATGGCAACTGGTGTAAATCGCTAAGAAAATTTGCATAACTGAAGTTTCTAAAACATCTATATTTAATAAGTCTTGGAATATTGGCTACTTTAGTTAGATTTAAATCGCAATAAATAACTTTGTGGTCAGAAATAATGTCTGCTGAAATAACTCCATTTTTCTGTATTAAAGAGAGATTTGTAACAAAAATTGCATCAAGTAATGTGCTACACGTTCTTGATAGTCTGGTTGGCTCCTGAATGATTTGAGATAAGTTATAATTTTCAAATAAAGTTGTAAGTGGGTTACTTAAGTTTAATAAATCTATGTTGAAATCACCTAAACAAATAATGTCGCTTACAGTTGGATAAAGCGTAGAGAATATATTATCAAAGTCCGGAATTATGCTATTAAAATTTAATGTAGGGGGCCTATAAAATACTCCAAATGCATATATTTTGTTCGATATTTTTATTTTAAAAAATAATGACTCCAAATGGATATTTAAATCAAAGTCAAAATCAATTATGCCGATATCATACTGCACTTTTACATAAACCGCCACTCCTCCTCCTCTTCCCATTCTATCCCTCCGAAAAAAACCGATAACCAGGGATTTGGAAAAACAATACATTATCATCCTCAGAGAGCCAGGTCTCCGAAAGGAAGAAAATATCAAAATCATTCTGTATAATTAAGGTTTTAAGTTCATAAAAATGTGTATATATAGATCTTACATTTAAGTGTCCTATCTTCATTATATTTTATGTGCCGTTATGTATAATAATAAAAATAAAATTAATATTTTTATAAATATGAAAAGTCCAACTAGCCAAGTAATTTGAAGTAAATAGTAAAAAAAAACAATCAATAACAAAGGCGCAGCGCCAATTTAAAAGAACAAAAAGCAGTAAGCCTCAAGTACCAATAATACAAAATAAACTTATATAAAAATTATTTTTAGGTAAATTAGAGTTTTAGTAAAATAATAACATAATCAAATCCTATTAAAGGCATAGACAACATGCATTTCATGCTCTAAAGAAAAAAGATAAAACAAAAATAAATAATAATAATATGCCAAAGAAATTCCATATCCCTTACATATATAAAAAGAAATACGTACAAGTATAGGTTTTAACCTATCAGACATCAAAATAGTACAGCAAAACTTACAATACAACCAATGAAGTCCAATAAAGTTGCATGGCAGAGGTTCGTGACCAATGGGCTCCACTAAGATCACGTCTGGTGTTGATTTCCGTCTGATGGGGTTGGATCTCCGGGTTTTCGCAAAAGGAGTGGATTTGCAGCTTTTCCTCTGACAAGGGTGCTTTCACCTTCACACTGCCTTTCTTGCTTCGGGATAGTTGAGCGTTGACTTGACAGCCTTGTTCGTCTATCCTTGTTAGACCATGCACGACTTGGAATATGCCAAGCGTGCAAATTATTTTTTTTTTGATAACGCACAAAGATTTAAAAACCACGTTCGCGCAACGAAAAACCGAGAAAGGCGAACTCACGCTATCCTGTTCGCAGCGCCAATTATAACACAGGGCCTCCGAAGTATCTTTTAAAAAAGCTTTTATTTACTATAAACGTACAAAAAAACTTACGAACTACACGAAATGTTGAGCAAGACTTCTAACTAGGAACTGAATACCGTTCCCTTTCTATTTGCCCTTAAATATCGACCTAAAGTAATTAAGATAATGTGATGACAGACAAAGTACAAGTTTCTCTTACATATCTAGGATTCCTAGTATATTACTTATAAAACAAAACTGTTATTAGGATTAGGTTTTATTATTAATGTTCGGAAAAGTATGCTTATTCCCTGTCAGGAAATAAAATATTTGGGTTTTATTTACAATTCAATTACCATGTCAGTAAGTCTTCGCCAGGAAAAGCAACAAAACATTTTGAATGATTTAAATAATATTAAAATTAACACAACTCTCACAATTCAAAGTTTTGCCGCCAAACTTATAGGGAAATTGATAGCAGCTTGTCCGGCTATTAAGTATGGCTGGAGGTATACAAAGATATGTGAAATAGAAAAAAATTTAGCTCTTAAAAGATCTGGGGCATCCCATTCTCAAAAAATTAAAATTTCTAGACATGTTTTAGACGAATTATCCTGGTGGAAGTCTCATATCTTTGGTAACAACAGTTTTGAATTACTGAAATCAAATTAGAAATATACAGTGACAGTTCGAAATCAGGCTTAGGCTTATATTGTAATAACAGTGTCACACATGGTTTTTGGTCTAAAACGGAGAGGCAATATCACATAAATTATTTAGAATTACTAGCCGCATTTTTCGGACTTAAGTGCTTTGCACGGGATCTCTCTAATTGTAATATCCTACTGCGTATTGACAATAACACTGCTATTTCATACATAAATAGAATGGGGGGTATACAATTTCCTCATCTAAATAACCTGGCCAGAAACATCTGACAGTGGTGTGAACAGAGAAATCTCTTCGTTTTTGCATCTTACATACAATCAAAACATAACTTAGAGGCTGATAAAGAGTCGCGTCGCCTAGATGACGAAACCGAATTTGAATTAGCGAATTACGCTTTTCAAAAAATATGTCATAAATTGAGAAAACCCAACATTGATTTATTCGCCTCTAGAAATAACACAAAGTGTAAATCATTTGTTTCTTGGTTTAGAGATCCGGATTCTAAATTTGTCGACGCGTTTACAATTCCTTGGTTAAATTTAAATTTTTACGCTTTCCCTCCATTTTCCTTAATTACTAAAGTGCTTCAGAAAATTATTTCTGACAAAGCTGAAGGTATTGTGGTGGTTCCTTCTTGGCCAAGCCAACCATGGTACCCTTTATTCAAAGCTTTGGTAATTAAAGAAACCCTTGTTTTTAAGCCTAATCAGAAACTTACTGTCTGTTAACAGGAGCCCGCACATACTCAACTAAAAGCTTTCCCTGGAAGCAGGTCTTTTATCCGACAGGCAATGATTAATAGAGAGGTCCCTGAAGAAGCCCTTGATATTTTCATATCTTCATTAATGGATTCCTCTCTTAAACAATATGGAAGTGCGTTAAAACTATGGTGAAATTATTGGTTAGATAATGACTTACATTTTTTCGATTCAAATATAAAAAAACATCTTACGGTTTTCAGCCTACTTATTCCACCGGGGTATGTCGTATAGCTCACTAAATACTGTTCGGTCGGCAGTGTCGGCACTATCATTAATCATTTCTTGGCAAATTGGATTAGATCATCAAATAAAAAGATTTTTTAAATGGATATTTAAGCTACGTCCATCTGCACCTAAATATAGAATAACTAGGGACCCGTCTTTAGTTTTAAACCATTTAGAAAGCTATTTCCGGAATAAGCACATTAGTATTGAGCAATTAACACTAAAACTAGTAACATTGATGGCACTGGTCACAGCGCACAGAATGCAAACTTTTTCTATAATTGAAATTCAAAATATCCAGTGTTTTAAAGACAAAATAGAAATTAAAATTCCTGAGAGAATCAAGACCTCAGATCCCAATAAGTTTCAACCTATTTTAATTCTACCTTTCTTTCTTGCCAAACCGCAACTCTGCGCTGCTAATAAAACAGAACTAAAGAGGTAAGGCAGCTCAAAAATATTTCCAGATTATTCATAACGTTTAAAAACCTTACAAGACAGCTACATCCCATTCTTTAAGTCGCTGGATTCGTTCGGTATTATCAAAAAGTGGCATTGACATATCAATATTCACAGCCCACAGTACTAGACATGCTGCTACATCAGCAGCAGCCAAAAAGGGTGTGAATATTGAGACGATACGACATACTGCAGGATGGACTGCCTCTTCTGGGGTTTTTCAAAAATTTTATAATAGGCCTTTAGCCACCCCTCAAATATTTGGAGAGATCATTTTAAAATGAATTTTAAGAACTTCGGATGTACGTATCCAACTTATTCAAAAAATTCATATTATTGGCACTTTCCATAAGAATATAATGTGTTAGAGATAGACAAAAAAGAGAATTTTGGTAGGGTTTAAATAAAAAGTGGAAAAAGGTTTTTTTTTCGAATAACCAATTTAGAATAGATTTCTGCAACATAAGAGGCCTAAATACAAACATAAATTCGATACACCAACATTTACAAGCTAATAGACCACACATACTAGCCCTTACAGAAACGCAAGTATAGTCTACAACAACAGTAAACTACCCATATCCTGGCAACGACTGACACACCCGATTTAGACATAAGTTCGAGATATGCCTTTTTGCCCGAAGCGACCTTTCATGCCACCGCGAGGAAATACTCGAACCGAACCTTGACGTCATGTGGCTCAAGGTCACCGCCAAGGCAGTAACCAAGTTTATATGTTGTCTCTATCGCCCTCCGAGCGATAGAGCCTACCAAAGCTTTTTTACAACACTAGCTATCACTTTTGACTCAATACAGGTCGATCACCCAATTCAGAAATAATTGTTCTGGGAGACTTCAATGCCCACAACACTAACTGGCTTAAACATCACAACAAGACCGACAACGAAGGTAGAGAAGCTGAAGCATTTGCCATCAGCTGCGGGCTTACTCAACTTGTAGACGAGCCAACGTGAATCTCAGAGAGGGGCTAATTCGCCCCTCTCTGAGTCTCTAACTACCAATCCTGACCGGTACACAATTACAGTTGGACCGCCATTAGGTACTTCCGACCACAAACTTATTACAACGGTTTGTGAATTGCCACTTCTACAGGAGGACCCACCATTGCCTCGCAAAATCTGGCATTACAGTTCTGCAAACTCGGACGATCTAAGATAGTTCTACCCAGATTTTTCTTGGCTCGTAGTCTGCTTTGGCACTAACGACCCGTCAGTCTGCTGCGAAGAGATTACGCAAGTAATCTCCTCAGGAATAGAAGCATTTATCCCAAATTCCATCAAGTTACCATCAAAAGGAAAGCCCTGGTTCGACAGAAGCTGCGAAAGAGCTGTAGGTAGGAAACGGCAAGCCTACAACTATTGGCAGCAAAATCAGACCGCTGAAAATCGCAATTATTTTGTAGAAGCGAGAAATGAATGCAAACGTGTGATCGACGAAACTAAGGACAAACACAATCAAAGAATCAGGAATAAACTTTTGCAATGCCCCAGTGGCTCCATGAATTTCTGGTCAGTAGCAAAGGCAGTAAGTAATAACTACAAAAACGTCTCTCCCACTTTTGACAGATGAACGTGGCATCACGGCGACTACAGCCAAAAAAAAGCAAACATGCTCACCAAAATATTTTCATCGCACTCTACCTTAGATGTCCTCCAAGGCAAGGCTCTCCCCACCATATCAAACATCAACACTACCATGGCAGAAGTCAAGTTTTATCACTGTGGTATTCGTAAAATCCTTAAAGAACTAGATACGCAAAGGCATCAGGACCGGACGGAATACCTGCCATCGTATTAAAGAACTACGCCAATGAACTAGCACTCGTTTTTCCAGGCTTTTTTCTCTGTCTTACGGAAAAGGGGGTACCCATCTTCTTGGAGAGTCGCTCCAAAAAAAGGTAATAAAACCACGCCCTCAAACTATCGCCCAAATGCCTTGCTTCCAATAATCTCCAAAGTCATGGAACGTGTAGTCAATCAGCAGCTACTAAAGCATCTCGAGAACAACAGAATAATCAGCGATAATCAATACAGCTTTCGCAAAGAGAGATCGACAGGAGATATATTGGCCTATGTCACTCATATATGGAGTATGGAGTAGGGCAATTGAGAACTACGGAGAGTCTCGATTGATCGCGTTGGATATTTCGAAAGCATACGACAGAGTTTGGCAGGACGGACTGCTCAACAAACTGCCAGCCTCTCTCTGCAGCTGGCTTGCCAGTTTCCCTAAGAATCGATCTCTTCACGTTTCAGTTGATGGACACATCTAAGACACATTCACCATTAACGCGAACATGCCTCAGGGCGCAATACTTTCACCAACTCTGTTCCTTATCTATATTAATGACCTGCTGACCGAAACGAATAATCCTATTTTCAGTTTTTCATATGTCAGTACCCTTGTCTCCCAATTTAGATCAGAAAAACCTTTACCAGCGACTGAGTCTTATCACAGCTGATTACAGCAATTAATCAAGACCTGAAGAAAGTTCAAACTTGGGGCGACAGAAATTTGGTCCAGTTCAATGCAGCAAAGACCCAAGCAGCCACGTTTACCAAGAGGACCAATACGACGGGCCTGACAGACATCATTATGGCAGGATCGACCATTCCTTCATCCTCGTCAATCGGACTGCTGGGTGTCTCGGTCGGCAGCAATATGTCCTGGCATGACCACATTGCTAACATCGCAAAATCAGCCTCCCAGAAGCTTGGTGCGCTATTTCGCAACAAAAACTGAATACACCGCAGCAGTTGCTCTTGCTCTACAAAGCGCAAATAAGACCGTGCTTAGAATATTGCTCACACCGCTGGGGTGCCGCACCAAAGCACACCCTAAAGCTGCTGGATTCTATTCAAAAGAGAGCTGTGCGTCTCGTCGGCGACCCGGAGTTGACCTGGAATCTGGATAGTCTGGAACACAGACATGTTGCCGAGATGTCTCTGTTTTACAGATACTTTCACGGCAGATGTTCCCAGGATTTGGGCTGCCTCATCCCGCCCCTGGCAACGCCTGTCAGATAGTCACGACAGACGGCAAGTACGCACCAGTTCATCGTACAACTGGAAACACCTAGAACATCGTTTTACAAGAACTCCTTTGTCTGGCGCACTGCATCACTGTGGAACTCACTCCCAGGACATCTGTTTCCCCTAATTACAACCTACAACTATTCAAGAACCGTGTCAATCAACATCTTCGCACACACACACCGCTCGTCGAGCGCCATAGGATCTCCCTTTAGTGTGTGTGCCAGTGCCATAAAAAAAATCTAGGCATAAATCTAGACTGCAAACTCAAATGGAATAAACACATTGAAAGAGATGTAGCGAAAGCTACGGCGGCTCTCATTTTGTGCCGAAGCCCTACAGGAAAAACTTGGGGATGTAAACCAGAAATCCTGCGTTGGATGTACACAATGATAGTAAGACCCACCCTCCTTTACGGGTCGATGGTCTGGTTCAAGAAAACGGAAAAGCAGAGCATAAAATCAGCCCTAAACAAAGTACCTACAACGCCTGGTATGCATAAGCATAACATCCGCAATGGAAATATGTCCAACAGCACCAATCGTTGCAAGTGTGGGTCTCGCACCTCTACACATTGTTGTAGAGGGAGCAGCTAGACAAGCAATGACTAGGATCACAAGAGAGGGAGCGGGCGAGGGAGGTTGGCTTAGAAGGAGCGAACTGACATTCCTGACAAAGCATATACCACTTCTTGGGCTCCCCAGTGACGATATAGTCAAAAGATATAATTTAAAAAATACTTCACGGTCGTGAGAGAAGGGAAAAAGAACACACTTGCATTCTCATATTGCAGCAAAGTGCAGTCGGAGTAAATTCTCCGAAGCAATGAGAAATCACCCGGATATATTTCAGGTGGAAATTAACGCCATAGAAAGATGTGCGCTGCCCAACCTTAACATACTCTATAGGAAGAAAGAGATTGTCATCTTCTCAGATAGTCAAGCACTCATCAAAGCGCTGAGCTCACCAACAATCAGCTCCAAAATGTTATGGGAATGCCTGATAGGTTAGACGACCTAGGCAATAATAACAAACTATCCCTTCAATGGATACCAGGAACACCCTGGCATGGAGGGTAACGAAAAAACAGATCAATTGGCAAAAGTAGGAGCACAAACTCTGCTTTTATGACCAGAATCTTTCGGTGGCATAAGGATGCACACCTACAAGGAAAAGTTCAGGGAAGAAAAAAGAACCAAATGGATCAGTCTATGGGAACATCTTCCAGAGCTAAGGCAATCAAAGTGTAAGAACAATCTCCACATCCTCACCGGCTTTCTTACGGGCCACTGCCGGTTAAGAGGGCACTTGGAGAGAATAAACATTGAAAACGAGGACAGTTGCCGGTTCTGTGAGGAGGAGAAGGAAATCCAGGAACACCTTCTCACGAAGTGCGAGACGGTCGCAAACAGGCTAATGACCTGCTTGGGGTAGTGCATCGTCGAACAGGAAAAACTCCACCCATAGAACCATCAAAACTACTTGCATTTATCAAAGCACTGAAGCTGGATGAGGTACTCTGATTGAGAATCACATCAACGGAAGCATCAAGGAAAGGGGACACAATATAACTATACAGGCCGCAGTGTACTAATACCCCCCAATATCAATCAATCATTCATTCATTCATACTATTATAATTGCATTTCCTTTTTAAATAAGTATCTCATTTTTGACAAGGAGAGTATAGGCTTGTTAAGCTTCTTCAAGTTCTTTCAGGTTTTTCAGCTTCTTTAGAGTCACTTAATTAGCATTTTTGCAATTTATTCCCTGGGACCAAGGCCGAAGCGGCTCTATACAGAAATTCTCAAAAAAAACTGAGGTGAAGAAATAGGCAACAATTTGTCTCACAAACATGAATCGTTCACAACAATATAGCTATATAGAACATATATATCTACTACAAAATATTATAAAACTTCTTTCAGGTTTTTCAGTTTTTTTAGAGTCACTTAATTAGCATTTTTGCATTTTATACTCAGGGCCAAGGGAAGCGGCTCTATACAGAAATTCTCAAAAAGACTGAGGTGAAGAGACAGGATCTAATCCCCAGAATGCCTCAAATGTCTTGAAGGCTCCTATTCTATGTATGTTATGATCACTCATTTAACTCTACCTCAAAACTGAAAGAACTCACAGATAAAACATTTACTCATTACATATTATTTCAAGGTACCTTGTAATTTTCTACTTGAATACCGAGTTTAACAATAAACTAAACACTTTTTTAAAAAATTTAGGCAACTTCTATGCTTTGGTTATATTTTCAACCAATAAGTTATTTATATTGGAACTGGTATGATTTTCAGTTTGGGGTTTGAGCGATTCAATTTTCCTTTGATTACTTTGCTACATGTTTTGAACAGAAAAATTACATTTTTTGATGTTTTCGGGATATTAAAGAATTTAATCGATTTACTGACCGACTTTTTTGCAACCTCTATTTTTGGTAGGATATTTTCAGATAATCTTGAACTAACCTAAACTAACTCATACCAACCCCATCTGTATTTATTGTAATATAAATGATTTCGTCAAAGTATTTGATTATTTAATCTCATCTCGAATTCGAAAAAAGGCAAATATGTTATCCAGATTAATACAAATATATCCAACCCTAATAACATAACTTAATCTCTCTATTTATTGAATATTTATTTCCAATAAACAAATAACTTTTTCTCTCCAAGGGAATCAAAAAACGACAGCACTTAAAAGTAAAAGTTGTTTCGAAAATCTCCGTGGCATGTATTTATTATCTTTCCTGCAACTCCAAAAAGCCCACATACTAAGAATACTTATGCTGAGCACATAAAATCTCCCAAACCTCATTTTTTAGACGACGATTTTATAAAGTAGATGATTCGAAACGAACACAATTTTCCATAAATGGATTCCAGGGACTCTAAACAACTACATTTCTACGAACCCCTATTATTTTATATTTTTCTTTACGCGGGACTGCAAAGCTCTTAAATCTTCGGGTTTTTTATTTTTATAGATCTTTTATAGCAATATTTTGGTAGTTATTTTTCACAGTGACTGCTGTTGTAGTTTAAATACACTGAGTGACTAAACGGAATTACGGATCTTTCTGATGAACTTCTCTGTGTCTTCGTCACAAAAGTTTATGTATGGAAACCCAGAATGCTGAGACTGAAATTTGATATGTAAGTCGATATATTTGTAAGATGTTTAGGCTAGGTAAACAAATGATAAGCATAGTTATAACAGAATTATTAAATTTGGTAATATCTTTCTAATATTCACTAAAATGTTGAAATCCATAGCATGGGCAACTGTTGCTAAACGCTCGTAGAGGAATTTTCTTCTATATTTTGCAAGATCTTTACAGTATTTATTTCTGTAACTAAGAGAAGAGATTTTTGTGCGAATGTTGATGGATTCTATCTGTACCATCAGAATATGAAACAAATGAGCTTTTCAAAACAGGCAAATTGTATATATTTTTTTGCTTTTTATTATAGTATGTTCAAAGCTCTTCACATAGTTAGTTTGGGTTATTCCCTAATCAATCCACTAAATAGTGGTTATGCCAATTAACGCTAATTCCGAGATTTGCCGTTGGCGTCATTGGATGGCAGGCACAGGAGCATCGCGTGACGTCCGCCTGGCGGCCAGCGGCACTCATTCAATTAGGCGCGAGACGGCCTAGCACACTGCAACTTGTGATTATTTTTACAAAAACCTACTTTTTGCATGTTATTTTATAATTCCAAAATCCTTATGATTATGAAACAGAAAGTTTTAGAGGTCCCATTAACGATATTTTGTATATTTTTAATTATTTGAAATCTACGCATCATTGCAAAAAGGGAAGGTAAGACAGTTATACTGCAATTGTTTCACCTGAGTGAACTGGCCCTAACATTTGTTATCTCCACCATAAATTATCGGCGTTTATGTCATCTGTTATTTTTGCTCTCCGTGAGCAATACTGTTTCATATGACCCGGTATTTGTGAACCATCATTATAAAATAATATTACATCGTCAAAGTTATGCATTATAAATTCCCGACCATTACGCATTTGTAATTTTTAGAATGTAGCAGCACTCACCAGCCACCCGCCAAGCAAATTGGATACCTGTGACTCATCACTTACTTTTGAAGTTGTTTAAAATATAACTAACCCCAAGTAACCAAGTTTTCCTTATTTTAAATGTAATGTCCTATATTTCATTAAATTTTTGGACTCTACGGAAAATTTTAAGCCAACATTTTTAGCATGTTCTCTATCGAAAAGAAACCGTTTTAGCGTATTCCAACTCTTATTTGAAATATTAATTTATCCAAATATAAATGAATATATAAATATATAACAAGTATGCTATATATTTGCATGAACCGTCTGCGGGTACCCTACACTGTAGGGGTGCATCCTTCTAATGATATTAGATGCGGATGCTGTGCTTAGTAGATCCATTCGTTCTGCATCGAAGGATGGAAACCTCTGTGCAGTAGCAAGGCCACCTATACGACAAGGCCAGGAAGCAGGCAGTTTTAGGCAAGGATGAGTCATCACAGGTAGACCAAATTGATCGTTGACTTATTTGTTTGGAAGTAGTATTTTCACTCGGTTTTTTATTTATTCGATTATTTTATAGCTTGTAGTTATTATAATTATATTTTGCAACAGTTTCTTGTGGGAGATTGACTCCGTTAAAATAAATTTAAGTGATTTCGGATAGGTTTTTGGACAATAAACATTCTAGTTTAGGAGCCTATCTATTGTGTATTTTTAAGTAATTTTGCCATTAAACAATGCCTTACCGGTGCTGTGTCCCCAAGTGTAAAGGGAATTACGACAATCGGCCTAAAGTTAAAGAGAAAATGGATTCTTGCAAGAAAAAGGGAACAGTTTACACCTAGTAATAGTAGCAGCGTAAGTAATGAAAATATTTAATATAGGTACATATATTACCTATTAGGTACTATAGTGATGTTTAAAATACGGGCAGGATTACCCAAGTTCTTAATTTGTAAGAAGTTAAATATGTGCTTTTATAATGACAACATTTATCCAATTCCATAAAAAAAAATTAGGAATTGGATAAACACGTATTTAACTTCTTACGTGTTATGAATTACCAATTAAGAATTACAAATTAAGAACTTGGATAATCTTGGCCCACGTATCTATTATTTATTATTCTGCTAATATAAACATGTCATGCATTATTATTTCGGGTATGTGAACTACACTTTCAAAATGATTTGATTCAGAGAAAAACCACGTTTACAAATGAATCTGCTGGAGAAATATTAGAGGCTTCTCTGAAAATGCCAAGATTAGTAGAAGGTAGGTACATTGAGAAAAAAAAATAAGCTACTAACCCAAACTAAAAATTTAGTAACTATAACTAAATAGAGTAGATAACATACAGGACAGATCAATAAGTTAGTTATGAAAGAAAATATGAATTAGTTAACTGCAAACATTTATATCTTAACCCAGTCGAAGCAACTGTTATTTTTTAGTTGTCTAAGCTGCAAAAGATAGTTGCAGCACCTACACTTTAAATTCAAATTTCCTATTTCTATAATAGGCGTTACAACAAATTATTTTAGTCAGTTTAACTAAGCTTCCTAGTTGTAACCAATATTTCTAGTTAATACACAAACAGAAGTAGTTATATAAGCCATAATTTTGTTTTGGTGTAACCAGTATAATTATCAATGACAACTAATTTTGCTAGTTAAATTTGTCGCAACTAAGGAACTTCGTTATGACATGGAACATTTTGGGTTAACAAAAGAAAACATAATAGCAAACTTTTTTCTTAATCAGAAATGCTTGCTAACCAAACTGAACCTCATATAACACAACAGAATTATATCACCAACAAAAATACATACGTGATATTGTTTTAATAGTTTTATTTTGAGATATGTATGTATAAGTATTGCATAAGTATCTAGAAATATGAGAAAAAAATTAACACTTAGTGTCTTATTATGTAAGGGTCTTTGTATATGTTACAGTGAAAGCTGGAAATCAGTGAATGTTAACAATCACTGGTGAAAACTAGCTTTCCCTGGTTTGGGCAATCTTGTTCAGTGAAAGTTCGATAATGGCCTTGGAAATCGACTTTTACTAGTTATTGCTAACAATCACTGAGATCGATCAGGGAATGTAATCTAAAGAATTAAATGCAATACGCTTGTTGCCACCGCTGTATTCGCCAGTGGCTGATCGCTTTGATTTAAAGCTGGTTATTATATTATACTCGTAAATTAGGATACGGTTACGGGTAAATAAATGAAAATTGGCATCGTTGCGCTCGACTCAGTTGCCCGCCAAAACTATCGGCTTTTTTGAGGTTAGGTTTCTGTGATGTTTATTAATGTGTTGTTCTTTTGCTAATACGTGTGTGTTTTTTGGGTGTCGTTTCTATTTAAATGGAGGCAATATTTAATAAAAAAATTCTTGAAGCTAGTTCCTTTTAGATCGCAATTTAGTAGCTGTTCCGAAGCCGTGTTAACCAGAGAAGAAGTGCCCGACGCAGAAATTGCTCTTAGAACCGTGGCTAATTTACAATCAACAGGTAGAGGCCAAGGATTTGCAAAATGCCAGTGTAAAACAAAATGTACATCAAACAAGTGTTTGTGCAGAAAAAACAATTCACTTTGTACATCAAAATGTCACTTTGCTTTGCCTTGTACTAATAAATAAATTATATTTTGCCAATGCATAAAGTTATGTCTAATTATATTTTTATTATTAAATTGATTCGTGAAATTTTGATACATTCCTAGCAATTATGCATTAATAACATCATTTTTTGTATTTAACGACATGCTAATTTGCTTTTGAATATATATTTAACTTAATAATAATGCACCCAATCCTCAATTTAAGCAGTCAGCATTAGCATCATAAAATAACTTTCACCGATGGCAGTTAGTGAATGTTACTTTAACTAGTGAATGCTAACATTCACTAGTAAAAGTAAGAAACTTTCTGAAATATTCGACTTTCACTGACCTGATACGGGATTGTTAGCTTTCACTAGTGATTGTTAGCATTCTCTGGATTTCCAGCTTTCACTGTAACATATACACCACAAAGGAATAATTAGACTACTAGTTGTGGGAACCAAGTTGTTGCAACTATTTTTTTAATAATATTTTTGTTATTTTTTATTTAACTCGCTTAATCAGTGAACACATGTTGCCACAGCCAGAATAATAGTTATCTATCTTTTAACAAAGATTTCTAATAATCATAACTCATGTCAGTTATAATAATCTATAAAGTTCAACTAATTAAAATTATTGCAACAAGATCAGACTGGTTGTAGTAACTATTTTTTTTAGTAGTGACTACTAAAAAAGATCAACCCATGTGCTTAGTTAATGCAATTTTCTCAGTGCACATCTGCTTAACAGGGCTCTTCCTTTCTTGTTATTGAGATAATCCTGTTTGTTATAGGTGCTATTCCAAGTAAGCTACCTGGATGCCCTTCATACTTATAGTACGGGAGGCCACGACCAAGATTTTTCGACAATCGCTATCCGCAAACTTCTTTGTGGCTTTAGTAATTATATTATTTTGATTCTAAAACTGGTATTTTCAGACATTTTGGGTGGTGCTTATGCCCTTAATTAATTTTTAAAGTTGTTATCAATTTAGACCCTAAAAACTCATAGCAAACTGTCTGCTTTTCGATATACTGTTGAATAATAGTGTAAATAATATGTTTTTTTGGATATCAGAAAAAAAAAAGTGGTGCATGTACATAGGGTAATTTAAAAAATAAATAAAAATGACGAAAGAAAAAAAACTTTTTGCTGTCTGTCTGAAAACTATCTTCTTTCGTTAATTGTGGCGAGTTGATACTTAAAAAATCATTTTCAGAAATATGTGCCGGTGCGTTTCATTTTATGAGAGGGCGTAACATGTAAAATTTTGGGGGAGGGGAAACTTATCGCTATTTATCTGAAATCAGATATATATGGTAGAAAGACTATTCTGCATCACAAAAATGCTAATATCAGATACATTACCCTGTGCCCGCTGCTAATCAGACAAACTTTTGTTGACCATAATTGAGCAGGAAACATTGAAAATTGTATTTAATTACTACAATGCCAAAGGACATGGTTATCTCGCTGTCGAACTGTAAAATAAACAGGTGACACACTGGCGTTTGTGCGCAAGCGACAAATTCTACCAGCATCACCGGCTGTGAGACAGGTCCGTCAAAAATTTTATTAAATACTTTTCTTTGCTTTCGCACCACTGAAAGTGTCTGAAAACATTATTTTCGTTATAAAGTTACTCAAACAAGTATGTTAAAAAATATTTCAATCGGACAGCTATAAATTTATAAGGTTAGATGTGTATACAACTTTTGGTTATCATATTACAAAAATGCAACACCGCAGATGTCTGATATAAAAATTTTTATTACAATATGAACTTATGTTAATTGATTTATCCAATAACCAGACGGATAGCAATAAATTTTTGTCATCATAATTTTTTGCAAAGCAGAAACGGCGCCCCACTAAAACGCACCGTTTCCGGATACTAGTTGATAAGGCAAAAATTCATGGTTTAATATGTTTTATCTATTTCTTATGGTTTTAAACGGATAGCGATAATCAAGGGTTTTGGTCGTGGCCTCCCGTACTATTAAGTAAAGATGATGTCCCTCTCTGAGAATGTCCAGACACTAAACGCAGAAAGATCGAATGCCGCGAAATGGAAAGGGCTATTGCTGAAAGTTTGGATGTAGCAACTACCTACAATGAAGCAATGTCTTTTACTTCACTACATGAAGCTGACATCAAAATGAACGAACTTGAGGATGGATGGTTGAAAGGAAAAGCTAGGAAGACCAAACTTGTGTTTTTTTTAATTTAAATGAACCCGCTGAAGGGTACCCAAGTGTGAAAGTATCTGTGTTTCTGTCAGAAGACTTGAATATTCAAGTGTTTTTGGACAATGTGTTCGTTAAAAAAATATTGTGTTCAGACAAGAGTGTTATAAAACTACCAGTGCGGGTCGAGGATATTATTACTTTAAATAAAGTGCTTCATGAATCCAAAATATTTTTGATAGACAATGAAAATAAAGATGATAATGTTAATGTGGACAACAAAGGTAAGCTTCTCTTAGTTTCGGACATCTTAGAGTCAGTGCAGTGGCAATACCAGTCTGAAAAGTGAGATATCATTGAGTTTTTGAAAGAGCAAATTAATCTTTTGAACATTTCCACAAAAAACAGGCTCAGGTATACTTGTGAGACCTATCTGTTTGCTTGTTTGCTTCATTCAATATCCCCACGTGCCTATAAGTTTTTGAGAAACTCGGGTAAATTAACTTTGCCATCTCCAAGGACTCTAAAAACCATGTGTTCCAGTTTCAGCACTGACTCAAGGTTGGAGCAGAATGATGCCAATTTTTTAAAGTATGCATATAAATAAATAAATAAATATTGCAAAACATTTTTAAGTTCAAATGAATTGGACGAAGAGTCCTCCAATATTAACTTTAGCCTCATATCGGCAACATCTAGGGGAGGACTTTGTTACCCAGGTGAAAAAGTCGTCAAAATTGCATCATATGCCTATATTATAATAAAAAAGTTATTTGATAAAGAAGACGAATTTTTAAAACAAAATAAACGTCAAATTTTTAAAGCATTAATATTCAGCGCTATAACTGAACTAGAGGACATTTTTTGGGGCATAATGGCATATGCCATAGTGAAGATCAAATTTTAAAATTATTAATAAAACCAATGACAAAATTTTTTTAAAAAAATTACGTTAAAAAGAAAAATGATTCAACTTCAACAAAAACTATGCCTGAATTGAAAAGATGTAAACCAAATAGTAAATAAAGTACTGCCACAGTTTTTAGTTACTTTATTTGAACACTAATTAACACTTAACACTTTATTTCTACTAGAAACATTTTACTAATACTTATCTAACTCTTATAACATCAACTATAGAACTATAATTCTACTAAACTAACTAGTTTTACTCGTATTTATATTAATATGACTTTCGTGAAGACGAACCTTCCTTTTGATTTTAATGCCACAATACTTTTTGGTTTATAACTGCTTTGCATTTTATTCACAGTGCTTATACAACATAGAAAAATCACTGCTCTGTATTTACCTATATATGCGATATTTCTTTAACTTAACATGACTGAATCTAAATTAATCGTTTTATTCTATCATGTATTCTGTTATTGGTACTTACAAAGATTGTGCTTCAGTGGTTACTGAATAGGTGAACTAACTATAAAATCATAAACAATGGTTTGTAAATTATAAACTCTTAAGCTAGGTACTACTGTTTGCCAAATGAAAGAACCTGGACGGAAAGAATGCGGGCAAAAAATGTCCTCGCATATTTAGATGCTGCCACATTTTTTTCCCAATAATCCTAATTTATTTTCTGTATAGTTTCCTATAGTGAATTTACATATTTAAATTTCCTACTTGAATACTTAATTTTGTTATTTTCCTTAATACTACTGTCTTCTATTATTTACTATTTTATTTACACAGGGAAATACAGAATACGGAATAAGTATACTATAATATTTATAATGTTTATATTTTATTCGCCTTCAAGCTATTTAAAATACGCGACAATAGGCAACAGTGCGACGTTTACTTGATTTTTAGCGGGGAGGCAGAGTCGTGATTGGTCGCAGGATATATTAAATATACTTTGACCCTAGACCAACACCTAATTTTTTTTACATATTTTAAAATTTCGGCAGTGACTTGCTTTAGCCATTGGCGTGGAACTTGCCGATGCCGAACTGTGTGGTTATTTATATTATTTGGTTTATAGGGTCTGGTGATATATAGGTTTTGTCCATTTTGCAAATTCTCTTTTTTCACTAGAAAGGGGGTGTCCTATATAGTAGTTTAAGCCAAAAAAGTCGGAAGATCCGCTACATTTGAACCGAAAAAATGCCCTCAAAGTTCGAGTTTTGACTCAAATTTTCAGCACCACTTCACAAAAGTACTAGAAATATAGACAAAGCACATCTGAAAATCAATTGTCGGGTGAAAATATTAACTAGGATACATTTGCGTCGAACGGGAGACCTCCGTTTTGTTCCGGTCCTAATTTAAAGCGACCCATAGCCCATTAAACAAAATTAAATTTTACTTGTAAATATCCATCCTCCTTTTTACTGTCAACTGTCACAATAGCCAAAACAAAGATTTTTAAGAAGGCACACTGTTGCCAGACGTTTACTGTAGATTCGTTAGCAAAATTCATTAGAAAAATGGTGCGCTATAAGCGCAGCTTATTCACTACCAGCTAGTCATCTTGCGGCGGCATCCTTTGATTTGGAAAAGTCAATAACCAAGTTTTGCAAATTTTAGAAGAGGGTCATGACTTAATATTGTTTTAAACGCCTGGGCATCTGAATAATACTTTTGACAGTTCGTTTAATTTAAAATATGCTTTTTCTACTAGCGTGCGAAAAGTACTCACTTTACTCACTCTCTAAGATTTGTAAAATAGGCTTTTTTAATGTGCAGTGCGTAAAATTACGCACTAGTGCGTAAAGTAAATCTGACATATTTTTTGACATTTAGGGCAATGTGTAAAATAATATATTTTACGCACTAGTGTGTAAAATAATTTATTTTACGCACTAGTGCGTAAAGTAATTTCATAATATTTTTATTTTTTCATATATTTTTCGGTAGTAGAAAAAATTTTGTATGCTACTCATGTGTAAAGTACCCTTTTTTTATCAATATTCCCATTCATAAAAAAAGGTTCACTTTACACACTTGTTGCATAAATAACTATTTTATCGTCTAAAATCCGTTTAAAAACGATTTTAAAACGCACAATTGTATAAAAATCCGAAATATCCGAACCTCTCAGGGCGATAGCCGAGGCTTCCGACGAATTTGTCATGTATTTTGAAGCGAAAATTCATTTTAAATTCAACTGTGGAACTGAACCGCTCAGGGCGCAGTGCCCGACACTCCAACTTTCCGATTTCGATAGAGTTGACTGGCTGGTAGTGAATAAGCTGTGCTATAAGTGTCTCTACTCTTTTTTTATTTAGGTGAATTATTTTTTTTATTGCAGTAGTACATCCTATATTGCTCGACGAGCGGTGTGTGTGCGAAGATGTTTATTGACATGGTTCTAGAATAGTTAGTTTGGGGAACAGATGTCCTGGGAGCATATTCGCATGTAACAGGCAAGATGTCCATTCGGCAATGCCGTTCGTTTCTTCATATGTGACGTGCACGATAGCATTTAGTCAGATGTCGTGACTGTTACATAGAATCAACAAATAGGTCTTCAATTATTTTAACATTTCATGCATGGCCCTCCGCTCGCTTCGCTCGCTACAACAAAACAGAAACTAACCAAGTGCTAACCAAAACTAACCCAAAATAAAAAAAATAAAATAAAAATTTTGGGTTAGTTTTGGTTAGCACCTGGTTAATTTCTATTTGTTGAGCCCCCGTATAGGGAGCGAAGCGAGCGGAGGGCCATGCATGAAGTGTTTAAATAATTGAAGACTTATTTGTTGATTCTATGTAACAGTCACGACATCTGTCTAAATGCTATCGTGCACGTCACATATGAAGAATCGTTCAGCATAGTCGAATGGACATCTTGCTTGTTACATCCGAATATGCGTCCTGGGAGTGAATTCCACAGTGATGCAGTGCGCCAGACAAAGGAGTTCTTGTAAAGCGATGTTCTAGGTGTTTTCAGTTGTACGACGAGCCGGTGCGCTCTTGCCGTCTATCGTGACTATCTGACAGGTGTTGTCAGGGGCGGGATAATGCGGGCCAAATCCTGGCAACATCTGCTGTAGAAGTATCTGTAAAACAGGGATTTCTCGGTCACATGTTTGCGGTGTTTCAGACTATCCAGATTCCGGGTCAACTCCGGGTCACCGACGAGACGCACAACTCTCTTCTGAACGGAATCGAGTAGCTTTAGGGTGTGCTCTGGCGTGGCACCCCAGATGTGTGAGCAATATTCTAAGCACGGTCTTATTTGCGCTTTGTAAAGCAAGAGCAACTGCTGCGGTGTATACATTTTTTGTTGCGAAATAGCGTACCAAGCTTCTGGGAGGCTGATTTTGCGACGTTAGCAACGTGGTCATGTCAGGACATATTGCTGTTGACCGAGACCCCCAGTAGTCCGATTGAATGAAGATGAAGGGATGGTCGATCCTGCCATAATGATATCATTGCCCGCCGTATGGTAAACGTGGCTGCTTGGATGATTGTTCAATGTTCATTTGCATTCATTCATCGGAATAAAAGAGACACTCATTCGATTACACTATTCCTTTGTATGTATATATTCGTCAAATATTTCACTTCATACATGGCCCTCCGCTCGCTCCGAGGGCGTAACCAAACAAACCTAACCCAAGACATTCCCAAATGAGGAAAAACAAACTAAAAAATATTTGCATTTTCGACTGACAAATTTCAATTTTTTTTTTATTTCCGGCATGCCTTGGGTTAGTTTGGGTTAGTTTTGTTTGGTTGCACCCCCGAAGCGGTCATGCGTGAAGTGGAATATTAAATATACTTAAAAAGTAAACAACACTGTTATTCCCCATAAGAAAATGTGCAACTTTTGGAAGCACTGTGCCAGGCCCCCGGTGTCGGTTACTAAAATTTCATTATTTTCACGTTACAATTTCAATATTTTCACGTTACACCTGGGATAGTCGTAGTGGAAGTTTGCCCTTCTAGGACAATTTAGGCTCAAAACGCGGATATTTTTTCGGCTCAAATGTGGCGAATCCTCCGCTTTTTTTGGCTTAAGCTACTCTATAGGACACCCCTTTTCTAGCGAAAAACAAGAAAATTTGCAAAATCGACACAATCTATATATCATCAGACCCTTAATTTAATGATATCTTTGAAGATTTTTAACCTTTCTTATATTTTTCTTGCATTTGGTGATTATTATACGCGGTTAACTAATTTTTATATATTTCGGATAACTCTCTTAACTGAACTCTCTAAATTAAAATTTTTATTACAAAACAATTCAGAACGTTCTATAAAGAGCGTTTTGGAACATACTTGCTTCACTATTGCCTAACTTTTAATACAAAAATTGAATGCTAGAGAATTTATATGAATTAGCTACGATAAACAGTTTTTTTTTTCAAATTAAGCGACGTCATCAATGACGTAAATACAAAACCTTCGGGAAACGAAGTTTACTTATTACTACAACATATTTATGTAATACATACAACAAATAATACCATAGAATACTATCCTTATTATAAAAATGAGATATTATTATATGACATATTTTGTACTATAAGACTGTAATATAAAAAAAAACTGTAATTAATTTTAACGTCTTAAACTAATCAATATTATCAATAATAATATGGTAAAAATAACCTCGTGCGCCTATGGGAAGGAAAGATTTTTTACGTGCTAGTCCTCTACCCCCTTCAGTCGTTGTTAAGGTTCACTCGCTTGGCGCACTATATATATAATGTTCCTTTCATCTAGTACTTGTAACAGTAACTTATTCCTATCTTCGATTTGATATTTATTTTATTAATGTATTCTGTATTTCTCTTATATATTTTTATAATTAATAAACTTGTCTCCTGTTTTATCATATTGTCTTATTTTAATATTAACAAGGAAGCAAAGGACTTATTAGGTACAAGTACAAGGTTATGATCAAGGTAAGGCCCTGGTAATTTAGGTGAGTAGAAACTAAATTAAAACATACATCAAAATAATTGTAGGTGACCATCGAACTACCCAGAAAAATCCTGTTATTAAGCCAGTAGTAAGAAAGGCTTCGGTAACCTTCATACTCTGGCGCCCTCTCTGAACAGAACGATGGACTA
>MU191573.1:0-18291 GCA_016904865.1 Pissodes strobi
TTTTATAGGGTAGCACAAAAACGTTCGGACGGTTGTTAGTCGTGACATTATTATTTTTTTTTAAGATTATGTTTCTAAACAGTTTTTTCTTGATTTTGGGTATGTCTTGGGTTAGTTTGGGTTAGCACCTGGTGAGTTTCCTTTTTTGGGCCCCCGAAGCGAGCGGAGGGCCATGCGGATCGACCAATAGGAGAGGCCGATTTTTACATAGTGCTCTATTTGTGTAAAGGATCTTATAACGCAAATCATTGCACCCTTAGACGATGGAAAAGAATCCATCGTCTAAGGTTGCACCGTAAAGACCAGTGCATTGTTTATAAAGTCTATGACATGATAAAACTGAGGACTAAATGGTTGCTAGACACAAATTTAGCTGAACTCCACGGATCAGTCGGATCCTCAGGGTTGGAGTCCGAACAGAAAATATTGACAGCTGATTGAGACTCGCGTCTACCTACAGCATATATTTAATAAATATATGACCTACAGTACCTACCACAAATTTTCGACCTTCGGACCTGCGCATTTGGCAGCAGCCGGGTGTTATCGTTCTAATAATTCACTTCACGCGTGTCCCTCCGCTCGCTTCGGGGTCGAAATCAAACAAAACTATCCTAAACTAACCAAATCTATGGCAACGCCCAAAATCAAGAAAAAAGCACTTTGAAAAATATATGAAATAGCACGTACGCATTCGTGAAGGCTCAAAATTGAGGTAGGTAGACGCGAATTCAACTGGTAATCTTCGTTTTCTTTATTCAAACTAAAGCGAACTGTAGGGTTTTATGTCGTCACATTTTAATCTATTAAGATTTAGATTGTTGAAGTTGGTTATAGTGGCAATTATATAAACTGGGGTTATGGTTTTTTTCCTATGTTTATGGCAAAAAGTTATAATTTTACTATTTTTTTTAAATACTTAAAATCATTGAACTCTGGTATATGTTTCTAATTGAGTCTTGAGTTGATTGACCGCAACAAGCCATTTTAACCTCAAAGTCAGGCAAGTTGGTATTCACTAAAAATATCAAATGTCAATAAAATATTCTTCAAGTTGACCAAAAAATTAAACCAAGATCCAATTTCTTGGCAATAAATTAACACAAAAAAATGAATTTAAATACTGCTATTTAGACGCTAAAATAAAATGGAGGTTAATAGTAGTAGTACGACTCGCTGTTGGCATTTGCGTGAGCAATTCAGCCAGTGACACGAGTGTGTCGCGACAGTTATGATTTTGGCTGCCATCAAGGATTTTTTACAAACCTACAAAGAAGGGGATTCTTTGTGAATGTATTCGCGGAAACACATGCAAGCTGCTTTATATATATTACAATAAGTAATATTTCACTTTTCGCATGGCCCTTTGCTCGCTACCTCGCTACGGGGGCTCAAGAAAAGGAAACTAACCAGGTGCTAACCCAAGGCATACCTAAAATCAAGAAAAAAACTGTTTGCTAACCAAAGTTAACCCAAGACATACCCAAAATCAAGAAAAAACTGTTTAGAAACTTAACCGTAAAAAAATACAAAAAAGCAACGGGGTTTGAACCCGGACCGCCGCCGATAGTCGCAGAATTGAGACCTAACCATCTAAACCTCTCGACCACGAGGGCTCTTGCTGCAAAGTGATTGCATCACGAAGACATCGAATGCAATCGCTCGAGTCAACGCCATCTACACTAGATGACGCTGGAGACGCTTTTACCTTGATGGCAGCCAAAATCATAACTGTTGCGAGACGCTCATGTGAAGACTCCTGTCAGGGCTTAGCAAGAGTTGGAGCGACCGTTCCAGATTGGTTACACCCTGGTGGACAGATATAGTATTTTTAGACCCTCCAGTATGCTGAAGACCAAAGGGCCGATACCCGACACATGTTCACTCGACCGAAAACGAAGCGGAAGTCAAAAAAAATTGGAGATTAACTTTTGTAATTTATTAGCCAAGCATTTTCGCTGCACATGCGCAATATGCCAAACCCTCCTCAGACGATTATTTTATAAATGTTTCTTAATTCTGGAACTATCAATGACCGATATTTAGAAGTATCGATGTCCGTTTATCGAGATTTTGAAGTATCGATATTTATGTTTTGATACTTGCGATATTCAGGTATCGATACTTTGACAGTATCGCTAATCCCAATTAAGCCACAGACGTGTTTTAAGATCCTTTACATTCATATGGCACTCTGCTATATTAACCGCTTCTGATTGGTGGATTAACGTCGCTTTCAGTTAGTTGTGTCTGGTTGCGCCCCGAAGCGAGCGAAGAGTTAACAGTTCTCTAAAGTGACGTTAACCCACCAATCAGAAGCGGTTTTATAGCATAATGCCGTAGGACTGTAAAGAATCGTATTATGCGCGACAGACCATTCTTTGTTTATAGGCAAGTTAGGCAACTGCTATCAAAATATAGGGATGTGTTATCGTGAGTAGGGATGTGTTTCTGTTACCTTTTTAGCTGGGTGCTGAATTGAGCGCCTCTAAAACTTGAAACATGCTACAACAGCTTGAATATCTCAAGATTTTTAGCACCATTACTTCTCTATTGCTAATTGAGCGGATAAAACTGCAATTTTCCATCCAACTTGGTTAGTTTTTGAATCACGATTTTCTCAGAGTCTGCTGTTTGGTGTTTTTTCGCAAAATTGTTGTGATTGATTAGTTTTTTTACAGGTTTTTAGACAGAATTTGAGCTTCTATTTTTGTCAAAGTTTTATACTTTAATAGGTTTTAATAATATTTTCATCAATAAGTACAAAAATGTAAAATAATATCTTGGTAATGCAGTTAGCGTTGAAAGATTTTCTGAAAAATAAATTGATTTCTCCTAACCCCAAAAAAAATCAAAATATTTTTTGAAAAAATTGCCAAACAAAAAAGCTATTATTTTCGGTTTATCATAAAACCGCTTAAAATTGCTAAGGTTAGCCCGTTCAGGTTGAAGTTATTATAAAAATAACCGGTTAACCTACAAAGGTTAATTACTAACCCATCCTTGTTTTGGGCTTGTGTCACCCCTCTTAGTATCCCCCTAAAATTAATCCAAAATATTCAGTTTCGCTCTTGGCACCTACGCTATAGGTAAACTGCTGTCCGATTGAAAGCAACCTCTGAGTTATGGTAAATATGGCATAACTTGCAAACAAAGACGTGGGAAGAATATTTGACCAGCTCTTCTACAGTTGGCGGTAGTTCTATCTACCGACGCGATCGTGAAAAAAATGGATTTGTTAAGGTAAAAAGGACGTATATGATAACATAATCGAATTGGGCAAGCGAACGAGAAGGTTACGGTCTTAACATTAGGAGATTGGCATCTCGGCGTTCGCGTTTAAGGTGCGTTACGCTGATTTGATCTACTTTTTTCATGAGACCATAATATTGTTCTCCTTAAATGTCACAACAAATATTATGTCATGAATAAAACATGGCCTGTTTATCATATATGTAACGACAAAGGCACTGTTTGTGTCACGAGATTCTTTTTGAGTTATACGAGGAATGTTTAGGTGAGATACAGGGTGCTTACTAGTTGTGTTACAGTCAAACCATCGAATACACACTATGATTAGGTCGGTGATAATATGATGATTATGTTTACGAGCCGACAACGCCGCCGCAGTGTCCAAACATAATATTGACATTTGGTATATCTGGTTGCCTAAATAATGACAATCAGTTCAAACCATTTTCGTTACTTAAGGCATTGTCTTTTCCCTGTATAAACAAAGTTTAAGGATTATAAGGCTTAGCACATGTATTCTTGGTCGTTACTAGGTAGTACTAGCAGTGGTTCCGTGTTTTGAACTCGCTTAGGTTGGCTTCATTCCAATAATTATTCGGAATAGCAAGTGACATGCAAGGTTGCCACCTCTAGAGTGAGAATTGAGAAAAAATCAACAAGAACAAGGAGCAAAAATAGATCATTTGCTTAAAACAGATTAAAAAGGGTTAATTTAAGCTAATTATCCTCGACACTAATTTAGCATATTTTTAGAGGATAGACCTTTGACAAGGGCCTTCCCTTGTCAAAGGGATAGACCCAGACCGACCAGTCCGTACCAACGTTGCCAAGTTTCGCGTCACAAATACTCTGTGGGATACGCATTACTTAGGAACTTATATTACAACTATCAAAAACTAATCAAAACCAGCTCAAAGCATGCTCAAAATCAGTTTTTTTCCAATTCTTGCCTTCACGAACATGTATTTCAACTTAACTATCATCGGTAAACACTAGTAAGATATTAGGGTGAACGATACATTTGGCAACATTGGTACGGACTGGAAGGTCTATCACGTCGTCTATCCTTGTTGTACGAGATTATTTAAAAATGTGTTTCTCTTGTCCGTTAGACGTGGTGGAAAAAATGCAACCAATTAGGCGCTTTCTTTAATTAATTCACCGGTGGAATCACCGATGTGGAGCCGTGTTTGTCATTTTTCTTAAGTAAGAAAAGGATGCATTGTCAAACTGTGCTTTCAGAGTTAAAGAAAGCTTTAATTATTCGAATCGTAGTTTCTAGTACCTTGATCAATAATTCCGAAATAACTTCTGGTGAAAAACAAGAAAAAAGCTAACGACAAATATTGGACAGCATCGTTGCCAGAACTTACAAATCAACTGAAAAACTGCTAATTTATAGAATGTATGGAATTTTAACAAAATAAAATCAAAAGTCATCAACATATATAAAATTTATGGCATAATGTCGAAAATATGCAAAAAACCAATTGCACCGAAGCATTTAACAACTCGAGATTAGGCAAATATCGGATTAAATGTAATTTAAATTACTAAACGTGGCAACGCTGCAAACAATCTTAAAAAATGCCATTGGTTGCCATCGAAAGAGTCATCGTTTCTCAATTTCGTTTTACTTACGATTTATTTGCTGATTTTACTTCAAAACAGCAAATGCTGCTTCAATAGAGCAGCATATATATTTAAATATTATGGCATAAATAAATGACGTAACAGAGCGTATCGCCCTTAGAGAAGGAAAGAGAGGAGAAACGTAATATTCATTTACGAGTTAATCCCGATAGTGTGATTAAAAAACTCCATTTGGTTCTGAACACGGATACGTCACCAGGCTTCGATTACGTCTTTAAGGACTTACATTTAGAGAAGATTAAGCGAATATCGAATTACATTTCATCTTGAGTGCAATCGGTCATAAAAAGAAATCTGCTAAATATGGCAACCCTGCAAACAATGTTAAAAACTGTATTGTAGACTACTGTAGAGTGACCGGATTATTCGTAATCGAATGTAGCAAAACATTTTATTGAAAATTAAGTAAATATCAGAATAAATTCCGTCTGTTCAGGCACATTTTAATCCGATATTAGATTAATTTTGAATATTTGAATTATGTTTAATTCGTACAGAATTTAATCGGATATTAGTTTAATCTTAAATTAAACACTTCGGTGCAATCGGCTCTAGACGGTACGCCACTGGTGACAGCTACTGAACAGCCCGGCCGCGACGTTGTCAATGTTAACACAAAATACAAATGTTTAAGTCATTTTTACTATTTGCTTTATATCATACAGCACGGTTGCCTGTGCGTCATTTGGTTGCAAATATTTCCTGCGACTTGATCCTAACTCGAAGTATCCGAAACTGACCCAGGCTACTTTGAAAACAGAAGTTCTTGTCATATCGATTAGAACGATGATCTTTGACAGCCAACAAAACGATAATTTGGCAACCGTGCTGCTCTATAGTTGAAAATCAGGCTTTTCAATATAAATAATCAAACTTTACTTCACTTGTATTAGTGTGGTGATATGACATTTCAGTTGCTTGAGGGAAATACTTCGGTGCAACTGTCATTAAGGTGTCAATATTAAGGTAAAGTGTCAACTCACTTGTCATTAGATTACATTGAAAGAGTCCTCGTTTCTCAGTATTATTTTACGTACGATTTTTTTTGCTGATTCTACTTCAAAACTGCAAATGCTGCTTCAGTAATAGCAGAGTCTATGTAATAGAGAGCATAAATATTTAAGTATAAGTTGTTTGCCGGAATTTAATCCGATATTATTTTACTTAAGTTAAACACTTCGGTGCAATCGGCTATCAGGGTCTGTGAGCTGCATACTGCATACTAACAGGTAATGAGCCATAATATAAATTAAATGTATCGATAGACGGTACGCCACTGGTGAGAGCTGTTGAACAATCCGGCCGCAACGTTGTCGATGTTAACACAAAATACAAATTTTTTAAGTCAGTGCATGACTAGAAAATCGCAACTTTTGAAATATGTATATTCAAGATGAAGATTAATATTTTAGAAAATATTTGCTTAATATTGTACAGCACCATTGCCTGATTGTCGTTTGTTGCAAATATTTCTTGCGACTTCTAACCTTGTCACAATTATTGGGACGACGGACGCTGACGGAATGATAATTTGGCAACCGCGCTGTTCTATAGTTGGGAAGCAGACTCCTACACATGAATTAATTATGTTGATTCATAAAACGAGCTGCCACTGGCATAAATAGAGCAGCTACAGGGTGTGAACAAAAAGAATGGAACAAGTATTTACCTTTGCTCCTATGTTCACCTATTGATTATTTTCGAACCGAATGAGTTCTTGTCTTTTGTTTAATATTTAGATAGATTATGTCATTTGAATGAGCTAACGACCCTACTAGATCCGCCACTGGTTCCGACTTGATCCCCATTTTCGTTATGTAACCAGTGACGTTGGACGGGTTATTAAACAATATGTTAATCTGTTGACAAATTCTTGACCGCCTCGTTTAATTCAATTAAAGCCAGTATGAATATTTGGTAGCGAGATGTAGATTGGCATTTAAGATATTATTATTATGGTCCAAGGTGGTTCATATATGCAAGATGATTACACAAATTTAAATTATGTTTATTCGGTATTCTACTGCGGTAGAATTAAATATTTATCCAAACTACATAATACACAAATACATATCTGCACTAAAAGGTTTGTTACACTTTGATTAATTGAAAAGTAGGTACCCTGTTACAACGCGACCTCGTCGCGCCTAATTTTTTTTCTTAATAATCGGCATTTGCGAACGAAAAAATCGCTCGCCAGTGAATGAGTGGCTGATTGGTTTGAAGCCTACGACAATATAGGATGTAGAAAGGTCGAGACAGTAGAGACAAAGAATGCGGTGTTATATTGGTCTGGGCTAGTAGATGCATGAAGGATTGACATGCTAAGGGCTGAATAGGTAATTTTATAGATGAATATACTGTTAGTATAAAGACGTGACATTGCTTTCTACAGCTGCTAGTTAATATTCCTCGTATTTGTTTCACCACAGGTGAGTAATTGACTAATCTAAAATGCTGCTAGAAGTGAATGGAAGCGACAGTCATTTCTATGGAAACGGAAGGAAGGGCAGCTGTAAATTGGTCTTTTCCATTCATGTACAACTGGTATTTTAAATGTTTTGTCTGAAAAAAGCAGGGAATTTTATTTTCCTTTTAAATATTCAACCTGTTTTCGTGTATTTCCTGAAAAACCTAAAGTTATTATCACTGGATAGATTTAGATTAAGCTAAACCTCTTTAGATTCTACCCGAATTTAAAGTGACAACAATGTCAATATTTTTATAGGGTATGGCATGCCCTGTCAAGAATTTTACGAAAAATTGGAAAATATTTAATTTAGAAAAATAAAGTGGACACATGCCTTTATTATTTTTGAGATGCCCTGTATATTTGGAAATATTTTAAAGATAGAATCGAATTTGAAAATAAATCGACGTGTCACCATGTTGTTACTTTTGACAGCTGTCAGACGTGACATTGACGTATAGGTACTAAAAGAGCGTTTACAATACAGCGCAAAGTTCAAGTACGGGTTTTTCAAGGTCATAGTCGCCTCCTTACAAAATTTTCATTAATAAGTTCGAAATGAGGAGAGACAAGTTGAATACTGATATAAGTACTTCTTCCTCTTTTTCTTCAAGTGCCTATTCGTTCCGAATATTGGGGATCGTCCTGGATATGATGACTTTGCTCACGGCTGCTCTAAATAGTTTATAAGCCATGATATTCTCCTTCTTCCTAGTGGTCTTCTGACATAAACTTTCCCTTCGAGAACGGACTTTAAAAGGTGATATTTGCTTTCGTTCCTCATAATATGTCCGAGGTATTCAAGCTTTCTTCTCTTGATGGTGTTCAGTACTTCCAAGTCCTTCTTCATTCTCTCCAACACTGCCTTGTTGGTCACTCTGTCCACCCATGATATTCTCAGCATCCTCCTGTAAAGACAAATTTCGAAGGCTTCGAGCCTTCTTTGTGTTGCCTCGGTTAATGTATATGACTCCATCCATAGAAAGAAATCGAGAAAATATAGCATCGGAGGAGTCTGATTTTGATGTCGATGTTGAGGTTGTGACTTTTAAACAGTTTAGCCATTTGGTTGAAGGCGGTCCTTGCTTTCTCTATTCTACACCTGATCTCCTGTGAGTGGTCCCAATTATCATTGATCATGGTTACCAGATAGGTGAGCTGTGTTACTCTGTCTATTGGTGTGTTGTTGATCGTTAAACCGTATCTTCCACCAGTTTCTATACTGATTACCATGAATTTGGTTTTACTAATGTTAATTTCTAAGCCATAGTTACTGCTGACATCTTTTACTTTGTTCATTAGTTCTTTTTAGTTGTTCATGTTGTCAGTGCAAACCACAGTATCATCTGCGAACCAGATGTTGTTCATTCGTTCTCCATTCAGCAAAGTTCTTATGTCGGTATTCTCAAGGGCCTCGTTAAAGATTTCCTCCGAGTAGAGATTAAATATGAGTGGTGACAGGATACAGCCCTGCCTAACTCCTCGAAGAATGTTTACTCTGTTGGTTTGCTCTTCCATACTTAGATTCTTTATCATCCATCCTCGCATTCATCAAGACGTCTATCATCTTTTCGTGTTTTATTCTATCGAACGCCTTCTGGTAGTCTATAAAATAGGCAAAAATATCACAGCTCATATCCATACAGCGCTGGAACAATACTTGTAGGCAGAAAAGTGCATCTCTTGTACCCATGCCCTTCATAACTCCAAATTGTGCATGTGACACTCTTTCCTCGCAGATCCTATAGATTCTTCGATGCATGATTTTGAGGAATAGCTTTAGCATGTGACTCATAAGACTAATTGTTCTGTAGTCACCACGTGCTTTGTCTCCCTGTTTCTTTGGTAACATTATAAATTCAGAGATAAGCCATTCTTTTGGAATGTTCCTAGTATTGTAGATGTTATTAAAAATGCTAGTCAGGAATGTGATGGACTCATCGTCAAGAAGCCTGAGGAATTCCGAATGTACTCCATCCGGCCCTGGAGCCTTTCCTTCCCTTAGAGTATTAATGGCAGCTCTAACTTCCTCTCTCATGATAACAGGTCCGGACTCAGCCTGAATGGGGGGTGGGTCTCCTCTCTCATAAAAAAACAACTGTTCTATATACTTCTTCCAAGTTTCTTTAATATCTTCTCTATCCACAATCAACTCTCCTGCATCATTTACAAGTTTTCCCACATTTTTCTTTTTGAACTTTCTTGTAACTTTTCTCACCTTCCTATGTACATTGAATTCATCGAATCTGCTTTGCAAAATTTCTATTTCTTGGCATTTCTGATCCAATTCTTTTTGGTTGGCCTCTCGAATTTTCCTCTGTATGTCCTTTTGTATGCTTTTGTATGTTGAGGAACTGTTCTTTTGTTTTCTCCGTTCTTCCATGAGTAACAAAATTTCTTCTGTCATCCATGATTTATGTTTCGCTCCATCATTCTTCAGGTAAGCATCTATCTTTGACATTAGTTGCTGTTTCAGCAAGTATCATTATTTGTTCTTCTGTGTTATCAGTTTCCTCCGCAATCAATCTGCATTTATCGTTGATGTCCTTCTTTACTTGGTTCCTTACTGTGTCGTTCTTAAGTTTCTTTCTTTGGTTGTTTTGTTTTATGTATAATCTTAAATTTTGTCCTATATTCTCCGACAAGTGGATTGTGGTCCGACTGTATGTCTGCACCCGGGTATGTTTTCACGCTTGTGAAGCTGTTTCTATATCTTCGATTTATTAAGATATAATCTGTCTGGTTTCGGACGATATGGTCTTTTGCGTCGTCTCTGGGAGAAATCCAGGTGTATAGTCGTCTGTTTGGTAACTCATAGAAGGTGTTTGTTATTACTAAGTCATGTTCGGATGCAAATACGCTGAGAGTTTCCCCTTTTACGTTTCTGACGCCAATTAAGATAAGGATTTCTTATTGTTTAGAGAGTTTCTTTTTAAGATCTTTAATCTGAGTGTAAAATTCTTCTACTTCCTCCTCACTGTGATCAGTGGTAGGTGCATATACCTGTATTATGTTGGTGTTCACTGGTGACGTATTGAATTGTAGGAGCATGACTCTTTCGTTCATAGGCACAAAATTAGTGACGTGTCTAGCAACATCCTTTCTGATAATGAATCCCACTCCGTGTTCGTACCTTCCATCAGTTGTTCCAGAATAGTACACTCTATAACTCTCCATGTCGCAGTAGCTGGAGACGGGCCATTTTATCTCACTCACTCCCAAGATCTCTATATTCAATCTTCTCATTTCCAACAGCGCATTCTGAATTTTACCAGCTCGGGCCATTGCCTTCACATTCCATGTGCATATTCTCTTAATTTGCTTTGTTTGCAGTTTTATATTATTCGTGTTTCCATTCTTATTTCATTTAAAATGACTTTAATATCTTGACATTTTCAGCATTTGGGCTATCAGCAAGTGCTAGCAACTTAAACAAAAATTGAAATTTTAAATTCTGAATTGGAGCAACTGTAAAAGTTTTGAAAGTGGCTTTAGTTTCTTGAAATTTTCAGGGTTTATAGACTCGTTCATTCTCTATCGACCAATGAAAACCGCACCGCAGGAGCTAAAAAGTGTACGATGGTTTTTTATCCTAAACCTTACATTTTTCGAGATATTTAAGGGAATTTATGTTTTTTTTTTTAAATTTCTTTATACATACACAACCCAACATTTTTTGTATAGTTTGCCATACTTAATCCTGTTTTATTATATGTATACGGGGTTAGTTTGAAAAGCTGGAAAAAGTTGCCACAATTTCGATAATGTGAAATTTTACCTGCAGAAACCGCGGCAAATTCTCCGATCTTGACCCATTGTTCCATTTTATTTTTTTTTTTGAATGAGACTTCAGGCAAATAAATTACTTATCACAAAAACTATACGTATCGGTACTTCGAAAGCGAAATCTTACCTCGAAATTGCCATAAAATCTGCCAGAAGCTGCCTCTAATCACCAAAAAATTTCCGCAGTCTCCGAAGCTGACCCATTTTTCCTGATTCAAACTGCACATTTAAGCCTAAACGTCATGTCAAAATATTGGATTTCTTCGTATTTCCCGATCTCGTACGAGATCACGAGATTTACGAATCTGGGATTGATTTCTTGAAAATTGCTATGTGTTGACTGGCAGGTACGCTTCAAGTAGATTTTTCCAACTGAAAATAAAAAAGTCACCAATTCATCATTTTCGCTCAGGTCAATGCGATTCTTTGGTACGTTCTGCTCATATCCTCCCTCTTCAATATTCGAAAGCTTAGTTGCTCCAGATGATTTGGTTTTGTTATAATAAATACATTAAGTCAATGTGTCAGGTCAAAACTCGAAATGATGAAAAATTTAAATTCACCTAGCTCACCCTGTATAATATGCATCATAAATTCCAAAGTGTCTAGAAATACAGTTTTTGGCATCAAGTAATCATCTTTTCTAAAAAAACAATAATTTTCGAGAAAATAAATAAAAATATTAATTTTTTGACCTGGAAGACCATCAAAAGGTACGTGTCCAGAAAATTGTAACAAATGGAAAATTTTGAAAAACGAAAATTGAGAGTCTTATTCACTACTGAGGAAAAGTGTGCTAAAGCAGTTTTCACTTCAAAAACCTTTTAAATATTCAATATTATAAAATTTCCTTATAAAAGGCGTCAATGGTGCTACCGCTTGAACTTGACGAGTACCATACGAGCTGAAAAAAAGCGCTGAAAAGCGTAACTAAACATGAAATACCAGAAAAAAGCTATATACATACTGACAAGTTAAAATGGCATAATAGTATGGTGGTACTCCTACCATCTCGTCTGGTACCACGTCTGCATACACCACGCGAGATCCAAGAGTTTGAAGAAAACAGTCGCCGTTTTGCGGTACTTTGAGTTTGTCCAATTTCGCGGGCGTTATTCGTTACGATTTTTCAGCTCGGTCGGTTACGCGAGCTCGTGTTTTGGTTTGTTTTTTCGGATACAAAAAAGTTTTGGAAAGTAAGTCGTTATACAATAAACATTTAGATTTATAGTTTACCGGTTTAAAATTGTGCTCGATTTATTTGTTTATATTCTGTCGTCGATCTGCTACAATAATATTAATAGGAATTTCGGGATTTTTATTTTAGAACTGCATCGATTTGTTTACAATTTGCCCTGCATTGATTCAGGGAACTTTTAAATCAGGCGCTTGCATAATATACAGGTTTTTCAGGTATTTTTTATAAACGCTCGTACCCTTTTTACCTTATTACATTACAAACCCAAACTAGTTGCCTAAAAATGACCCCCATGAATAAATCTAATGGACATAAATCCGATGGTCGTGCGTGCGTAGGGCCATTCAATAATCTAATTGGCAGCCACATAATTATTAGTCTTTTGGTTTCAGGAGCATTTTTTTTAGAATCTATATAGATAAGCAAAAGTAGTAACGTTTAGGATGAATGTCGCCGAACCGGGAAATTGAAAATTACAGCAAAACACGTACAATTTCGTAAATATTTGGCAAGTTTTCGAAATTTTACAAGCAAATCGGTATTTTAAAAATTGGATTGAAGAAACGAGTCCGAATTTCGTCAACTGCTGGAAAATGTAACCTGTGATGATTCCGGCAAAGCTTTTCTTCGAAATCTCCTTGGAAATTTCCTACATTTTTGTAAATTTAAGAATTTTTTGTGAAAAATTAGTAGTTATAAAATCGGAGTGAAAAACTGCAGGAAAATGCACCTTGAGGATTCTGGAAAAATACAATCTACTTTATATTTCGTAAATATTTCATGACTTTGGAGGAATATTACCATTATTTAGAGAGGAGTGAAAAAGAGTATTTAATTTCTGCCATTTACAGATTTTGATAAAATGTGAAATTTTCGGAACTTCTCATATAAATTTTCGAAATTTGCATAAAATTTGGTGCAGTATTTCATAGGTTTCGGAATTTTTCTGTTAGTATTAGTATTTTTAAAATTGAACTGAAAATTCATAATTTTTGTCAACTGCTGAAAATGCACCTATCCGAAAAAATGGAGACTTAGGAAAAATGGGAAATTTTTAAAACTTCTCATGTAGATTTTCGGAATTTGTGTAAAATTGCCTACATATTAGATAGGTTTAGAAATTTTTCGGTTGGATTTAATATTTTTAATATTGAACAAGTGAAAATTTTGAATTTTTGTCAACTGCTGAAAATGCGTCTATCCGGAAAAATGCAGATTTAGGAAAAGTACAATTTTAAGAAATTCTCATATAGATTTTAGGAATTTGCGGAAAATTTCGCATATACGCGATAGGTTTGGGAATTTTTCATTTAGGATTATTATTTTTAATATAGAACTGAAATTCTTTAATTTTGTGCGATGCTGAAAACGCTTCTATACGAAAAAATGGAGATTAAGAAGAACGTGAATTTTTTAAAATTTCTCGTATGAATTTTCGAAACTTGCAGAAAATTCGGTAAATATGCGATAAGTTCGGAAATTTTTCGGTTAGAATTCGTACTTTTAATATTGAAGTGAGAGTTTAAAATTTTTGTTAACTGCTGAAAATGCATCTATCCGGAAAAATGCAAATTTAGAGAAAATGTGAAATTTTGTAAATTCCTCATATAGATTTTCGGAATTTGCAAAAATTTCGTATATATCCGATAGATTTAGGAATTTTTCGGTGAGAATTAGTATTTTTAATAATGAAGTGAATTTTTTTCAACTGCTGAAAATATATCTATCCGGAAAAATGGAGATTTAGGAAAAATGTGAATTTTTGAAAGTTTCTCATATAGATTTTCGAAATTTGCGTAAAATTTTGTACATACTGAATAGGTTTTGGATTTTTTCGGTTAAAATTAGTATTTATAATATTGAGATAAAAATTTAAAAATTTTATGAACTACTGAAAATGCATCTATCCGGAAAAATAGAGAATTAGGAAAAATGTGAAACGCTTAAAAATTCTCAAATCGGAATTTGAGTAATTTTTTTTAGACATTCGATAAGTTTCAGAATTTTTCGGGTAAAATCAGTATTTTAAAAATTGAAGTGAAATTTCAATTTTTTTGTCAAGTGGTGAAAAATGCATCTATTCGGAAAAATTAAGACTTCGGAAAAATGTGAAACTTTTAAATTTCTCATATAGAATTTCGGAGGTTGCGTAAAACTTCGGTATTTTCCGTTTAAAATTAGCATTTTTAAAATTCAAGTGATGAAGAGCTTTTAGTGTTTGTCAACTACTGAAAAATGCATCTGTCTAGGAAATTGGAGATTTTGCGAAAATGGTAATATTTTGGAACTTCTCATATAGCTTGTCGGATTTTATTTTTATTTATTCACAGGCAAGCCTATTTTGACAGTAATTAAATAAACTTACATCTAAATTAACAAATATAATATGACAAATTATTAATGAATAAACACTCCCATAAATCAGCTTCACTTAGTGTAAACGCACAGAGATGAGTTGTCTATTGAACTGGGGGTAGCTAACCCCGAAAAAAGTCTACTAGTGGATATGAATTGGCCAGTCTAGCAGCCCTTGATACAAAATTGTTATAACCAAAGTTAGTTCGATGAAACCCCTGTGCAAAGGTGACCGCCAGTCTAGTGTTCGTTGAAGGAACCTGCAGTCCTACTCGAGATAGCAGATCACCACAGTCAACCATGGAATTCACAATTTTAAAAAGGAGGATTAAGTTTCTACGTAGGAGCCTCAGAAGCAAGGGTTCTAGGTTAAAAGTAGGGTGTAGAGTATAATAATCATATGTAGTTTACAGGTGGAGGGATGTGAGGCTTATAAGCCAGATACCTGACAAATGTACGTTGCACCTGCTCAATGCTGTGCATATGCCTAGCATAATGAGGACTCCATACAGATGAGCACTACTCCAGGCACGGTCTAACCAGTGCGCAGTAAAGGATTCTAATGGATGAGATGTTATTAAAGTCGTAGGTGTATCTCTTGATACCAACATTTTCAAAGCTTTGGAAACAATATTAGTTATATGAGGGATGAATGACAATGACGAATCAAAGGCAACACCCAAGTCCCTAGCCTCTGTCACTGTTGACAACTGTACATCGCTTTTGTAATCGTGCCACGGAATTTCGACCCCTTGAAACACAAACAACCTTACATTTAGAAGCGTTAAGCTCCATTCCATTGGCATTACACCACTCAACTAATCTGCACAAGTCCGCCTGTAGGCCCGAGCAGTCTTCCAAGCTGGAGACCCCCGCAAAGATCTTGAAATTATCTGCAAAACACAAGAATTTACTTTTTCGGAAACATGAAGAAATATCGTTAATAAAAATGTTAAACAACAAGGGTCCCAAATGAGATCTCTGAGGTACCCCAGAAGGCACGCCAATTTCCACTGACTGGAAGTTATTAACGTTAACGATCTGATAACGATGGTCTAAGTAACTGCTGATCCAAGATAGAAGCGTTCCCGTAATTCTAAGCTTTTATAATTTTGCCAAAAGGACCATGTAATTCACCGTGTCAAAGGCCTTAGAGAAGTCCGTGTATACAGAGTGAACCACACCGCCCCGCTCAAGGGTTCTGGAAAGAAAGTATGTATAAATGATTAAATTTAACTCAGTGGAACGTTTGGAACGGAAACCAAATTGTTGCTCAATGATACTAATATTTAATTGTGGAGTCAGCAGCTTAGTTACCAGATTTTTAAAGAGTTTTGGTATTGTGCTAAGGTTGCATATAGGTCTGTAGTTAGCAATGTTCGCTCAGTCTCCCTGCTTGTGAATTGGAATTATATATCCTACCTTCCAGTAATCAGGAAACAAGCCAGTTTTAAGTGATCCATTAAAAATTATGAACAATGGACGAGACAATAAAAACTACATGTTCTGAGAAGAGACGGGGGGACACCGTCCGGTCCTGGACCCTTTGTAACAATTAATCTGGATAGTTCCTCATATATAGCAGAAATTATAATGCGACAATCAGGTATAGTTAAGGATGACGCGGAAGAACCAGGACTCACAACAATTTCCATATCAGAATACACACTCTGGAAGAATTCTGCAAACAAGTCCGCCAGATCTGGACCACCCTGAACAAAAGTATCATTATAATTCAGCATTGAGGGCAACTCGCACTGTTTATGCTTTGAGTTAACGAAATTCCAAAACGGCTTAATATTATTAAAGTTCACTATAGATAGTTCAGAGTCTCGCACTAAATCATTGTAACAAGCCCGAGACATAGTCTTGCACAGCGACTTGAGTCTTGAGAACTCACCATAATCCTGACGCACTCCTGACCGCTTCCACGCCTCGTGCGCACTCTTCTTCAGAAACACCAATGATTTCAATTCGTGAGAGAACCATCTCGGGAACTTTCTGCTACTCAACCTCTTTACAGGAACAAAACAGTGGACAGCGGCATACAATATGACATAGAGGTTTAGACCGAAGAATCATGTCTCAGTCCTGTGCACGAATATACTGATTAAGAGATTCATAGTCAGGTGACTTAATCCTTAATCATGATAGAAAATGCAGGGCTGACGGGTAACAAGATTCCGGTGGCTGGCCGAGACATACACCTCAATCAGCAATGGAGGGTGAAAAGCATCAGCTACAATTATCGCAACAGCAGTAGTCATGACACTTCCCGAGAAGACCAAGTCCAGCATCGAACCATGGGAATTAACAACATTGTTTACTTGAAACATATTTTGGTATGCAGACATGTTGGAAAGAGTCTCAATGGATTCCGATTCTTGAGGCTGCGAAAGAGGACCGGACATAGCGCCAGATCCATAGTTATCAGGAGTTTCCCATACAGCATTTGACAGGTTAAAGTTACTTAGGAGACACAATTCACTGCCTCGATAAGTCTAATATAGTCTGTCTACGTTATCACAGAAACTGATATATTTATCACAGTTTGACTTTGGTGGGATATAAACAAATCCAATGAGCAGCCTGTAAGCTTCAGTGCAAACGACAACGAATAACTGTTCAACGTCCGTTGATGAATCACAGATAGAGCTGTTAAAACTTTTATGTACCGCTATCAGCCCCCTTAATATTTATCTATGGCTATCAGTACAGCACCTCACCGCCTCGGGAGGCGGTACTAGTAAAAGCCGAACGATCACATCGGTAAATATTGTAGTCTTGCAAACCTAGTTCGACATCATGAATACCTGCACACAGCCAAATCTCAGTAAAAACAAGTATTTTATGTACACATAAGGTGACCGAAGTCAAGAGGGTGCTCAGCTCAGTACGTAGGCCACGAACATTTTGGTAGTATATAGAATATTTTGGACTGTTCACATGGGCTGGTTGGAGTTTTTTTTATATGATTACAGGAATTCCCCTATCGAATCTCCGGTATAGATTAGATTCACCCCTAGATAATCGATCCTGCAATTCAGCCCGCATTCCTTTCTCGAGTTCCCTCTGTCGCTGCGTTAAGTCTATGCTGACAATGAAGTTTACCTCATTTTGGTTCGAGAGAATAACCTTGAGAGTTCTGAATCCACTTTTGTCTATCCCTATCGCTCTCCGGATGTTCAAGACCATTAAATTAGAGGATCGCTTCTGCATGTCATTATGAATTCGTTTGGTGTTGTTGATGTTGTATTTGAGGTATTTGTTGTCAATGTCTGAACTTCCGCCTTGAGATATTTGATTGCCTTAATAAGGCTTGGTACCGCCAACAGTCCCGATGAGCAATCCGGACAGAGGAACTTCAGAACCCGTTTGTTCTTCAGTTCCATTACTCTTATCTCGGTAGGAGTCAATCATGAGCATGAAACATTCTTGTGGGGACTTCTCGTTTTTACATACAATGCACCTCATGGTTTTAGGTTAGGCACTGCTATTGGGACAGGCTTACAGATTTCGAAGCTTACAAAGGAAACTCCAATTGCACCAGATTTACAGGGCCAGTGGATGAAGATGC
>MU191573.1:18691-34779 GCA_016904865.1 Pissodes strobi
TTTCCTTATCTAGAAACCGCTTCAGTTGAGATATAGAGTGCTTTGTAAGAAATTCATCTTAAAATTGTGTCGAATAGTATTTCTTCATATATTTCCTAATATAATTTAATTATATATTTCACTACCTTGAAACTGCTTCAATTAAGATATAGAGTGCTCTATATGAAACTTATCTAAAATTGAGAGGGAAAATAATAGTTACTAATTGCTTTATATTAGTACTTTTATTCTGATATCGACTTCTAATATAATTAAAATTTAGATATCTTTATCTCGAAACCGCTTCACTTGAGATATAGAGTGCTTCATATGAAATTCATCTAAAATCGTGTGGGATAGTATTTTTTCATATTTTCTTCTAATATAATTAAATCACAAGTTTCATTTTCTCGAAACTGCTTCAATTTAGATATAGAGTGCCATATATGAAGCTAATATAAAATTGTGTGGAAAATTGAAAAATGATAAGACCTGGAGCATTGCATTTAAATTTAAATTTGTAAAGTTGGGAATGCCTGAGATGGCAGGATGATATATAATAATCGTCAAAATGTGTTCCCTTCGAAATATAGACAGATAATTTTTTGATGCAAAGCCCTCTATATTATAGTCTATCTCATCTATTATCTTTGCTTCCTTGTTCGGACTATACAGGGTTTCAGGAACTTTTAAGGGATAAGAGTGTAGTGCAATATTTCTGCAGGAAAGTTGAAATGCGTGGCAAGAAAAAGAAGAAGTTGGATTTCTGTTATTTCATTTGACGATCAGATCATGTTCGTAGTGTCACACTTCGACAATTTCGCTAATACAAACCACGTCCAAATAAATAATAGAAAACGCACGATAAGATGCAAATAAGGTAATAATAACCAATTTACATGTACCTGGAGCTTAGAACAATGGCTCAAATACTAAATACATCTGATTGAAAAATTAATAAATCTATAGATAACCATTCAATTCCAAAAGAAGAAGAATTCGTGATTACATCTTCTTCTTCCTTCGATTGTTCCGTAATTACGTTCGCAATCGAAAATAATCATCGGACTTAGGCAGCGACCTGCATCGAAAAAGTTCAATGTCAGTAATAGTTGCGAAACGATTGGCTTGTAAATGATGAAATCCGATCGGCACACTAGTCATTTACCTACGATTTTGTTATAAATTATTGTATTTGAATTAATAACACATTTTCTAAATTTAATATGTACCTACGGAATACCAAAAATAAATTTTTTATATCATTTTCAGGATGTGGGGGTCACGAAAACTGACAGGGCCGTATTGAGGTTATTTCTTTTTATATCGAGCCAAGTTCAATTATTATAAAATTGACCGTAGTGATGACAATTCATTAAATTTGGTGTACCTTTGCTATGAGCCTGACCAATACTTCATCAGATAAACTTTGTTTTTATGCCGATTCCCCAAAGGCTTTCGACAACATCTAATACCTATTTCAGCTATCAATCAATTAACATTATAGAATCATGATGCTTTGTTTCCAAAAAAAAAACGTGGTTTTTATGGTCAAATATCAGTAATTTCGGTTTTTAATATTATTAAGAACTTGAGATAATTTAATAATAATATGTACGAAATTTTACGCAAATTCCGAAAATTTCTATGAGAGGTTTCAAAAATTTCGCATTTTTTTTAAATTACTATTTTTCCGTATAGATGCATTTTTCAGCAATTAACAAACTTTTAAAGTTTTCAATTTAATTTTAAAAATACTAATTCTAACCGAAAAATTCCGAAACTTATCGAATAAGTAAGAAATTTCACGCACATTCCGAATATCTATATGAAAAATTTAGAAAATTTCGCATATTTCTGAAATGTCCATTTTTCCGGATAAATGCATTTTCAGCAGGTGACAAAGATTCAAAATTTTCACTTCAATTTTCAAAATATTAATTCTAACCGGAAGATTCCAAAACTTACTGAATACCTACGAAATATTACGCAAATTCCGAAAACGTATATGAAAAGCTATGATTATTTCACTTTTTTCCGAAATTTCCACTTTTTCCGACAGATGCATTTTCAGGAGATGACATAATTTAAAATTTTCACTTCAATTTTAAAAATAGATACCTACTCCAACCGAAAAATTCCGAAACCTATCGAATATGTACGAAATTGTACGCATTTTCCATTTTTCTGGATAGATGGATGCATTTTCAGCAAGTAGCAAAAATTTAACTTCAATTTAAAAAAAATAATTCTAAGCGAAAAATTCCGAAATCTATTGAATATCTACGAATATTTTACGCAAACTCCGAAAACTTATATGAGAAGTTTCAAAAATTTCACGCTTTCTCGAAATTTCCATTTTTCAGGGTAGATGCATTTTCAGCAGATAACAAATTTAAAATGTTTTCTTCAATTTTATGAATACTTATTCTAATCGAGAAATCCCGAAACCTATCCAATATGTAGGAAATTTTACGCAAATTCCGAAACTTTATATGAAAAGTTTCAAAAACTTCACATTTTTCCGAAATCTCAATTTTTCTGGATAGATGCATTTTTTAGCACTTGGCCTAAATTTAAACTTTTCACTTCAATTTTAAAATAGTTAATGTAACCCAAAAATTCCCAAACCTAACGAATTTGCACAAAATTTTACACAAATTTCGAAAATTTATATGAGAAGCTTCAAAAATTTCACACTTTCTCGAAATTTCCATTTTTCAGGGTAGATGAATTTTTAGCAGCAAACACAAATTTAAAATTTTCACTTTAATTTTAAAAATACTAATTCTAATCGAGAGATTCCGAAACCTATCGAATATGTACGCAATTTTACGTAAATTCCAAAACTTTGTATGAAAAGTTTAAAAAACTTCACTTTTTTCCAAAATCGCAATTTTTCTGGATAGATGCATTTTTCAGCAGTTGACCAAAATTTAAAATTTTCACTTCAATTTTAAAAAAGCTAATTCTAACCAAAAAATTCCGAAACCTAACGAATTTGCACAAAATTTTACACAAATTTCGAAAATTTATATGAGAGGTTCCAAAAATTTCACACTTTCTCGAAATTTCCATTTTTCAGGGTAGATGAATTTTCAGCAGCAAACAAAAATATTAAATTTTCACTTAACAATAATAATTCTATTCGAGAAATTCCGAAATCTATCGAATATGTACGAAATATTACGCAAGTTCCAAAACTTTATACGAAAAGTTTCAAAAACTTCACATTTTTCCAAAATCTCAATTTTTCTGGATAGATGCATTTTTCAGCAGTTGACCTAAATTTAAACTTTTCACTTCAATTTAAAAAAAACTAATTCTAACCCAAAAATTCCGAAACCTAACGAATTTGCGCGAAATTTTACAAATTTCTAAAATTGATATGAAAAGTTTCAAAAATTTTACACTTTTTCGAAATTTACATTTTTCCGGATTGATGCATTTTTAGCAATTAACCAAAATTTTAAATTTTCGCTTTAATATTAAAAATACTAATTCTAGCCGAAATCTATCGAATGTGTACGAGATTTTACGCAAATTCCGAAGGTCTATATGAAAAGTTTCAAAAATTCTATATTTTTCCGAAATCTCCATTTTTTCAGATAGATGCATTTTCAGCAATTAAAAAAAAATTAAATTTTGTTTTCAATATTAAAAATACTAATTCTAACCGAAAAATTCCGAAACCTATCAAATATGTACGAAATTTTATACAAATTCCGAAAATCTATATGAAAAGTTTTAAAAATTCCATATTTTTCCAAAATCTCAATTTTTTCGGATACATGCATTTTCAGCAGATGACAAAAATTGACCTGAGAAATGATACCCTTAAATATTAGCCCGTAATTAAGGAACAGCCTATATATTCATTTTTGCTCCATGAATCAACCTGTATACGTTTCTTTCTTTTCTGGATATGGAAATATTTCTTCGGGTGTTTCCCCAATAATTAACAGGAAAATTAAAAAGAAAAATGGTAAAATCGCTCCCACGTAAAGCCGATCTAGACTAAATTGAATTTTTTGTATATTCGCCAGTGACCAAACTGACCCGAAGACACTAAAAATTAATAATCAAGATACTAACCAGAACTAACCGAAATGAGTCTCTCACTAACCCAAACTGACCAAGAATTAATAATAATTCATAAAAAGAGCAAGTGCGTTTGGTTCTCATTAAACCAACTTAGCCAAAAATTAATAATTATTGACTGAATTGACTGATGATTTTATACATTTATCTTAGTAATGATCACCCAGTTCCTTTTTTTTTCTTCCTAATTTTATTTGATGTTCTCTTAATGCTTGTCAGTCCACTCATTTTAACCTTTACTTTTAACTATTTGGGTTTTACATGTAATTTTAAATTGTATATAGTTTTAGTTTGTTTTTATATTGTTGTTATATACTGTGTCTCCTGTATTGGTTAACCTGTTGTCGTCTTGTTGTTGTTAATGGCTATTGTGACAGTAGCTTTACCTTTTTAACACAGTATGAGTAATATTATTTTTTATACTATATATTGCTAACATATCACACTATTATTTTTATTTAATTTATTTGTATTCATTGTTATTCAGTTGGAGATATTCCTATGCTTTGTCAACAAAAATTAAAATTTTTTGGACTAATAAAGTACTTTTTGAATTTGAATTTGATTTTGAACATTATTCGTTAAAATAACCATGCGCGCTTAATTGTTATCACCCCAAACTAAGCCAAAACTAACTCAAACTAGCCGAAAAATTTATAATTCATAAAAATAGCACCGGCCCAGATTGTTTCGAAAAGTAATTGTTTCTAAAAACTTCCTCTTTGAAGAATCTTGTTTAGTTTGTGTTAATATCGATTAGTCTTGGTTAGTAAAAATAAATAATAACAACCCAGGCTAACCAGAACTAACCCAAATATCAAAGCATTTGGCAAAAACTCATTATAACCAATACTAATTGTAACGAAGCGTGATGGTAACTGAACCCCGATTTTAAATATAATCATGCCAAGGGATTCTAAGATGATTGTGAATGATTTTATTCAATCTTAAAAACCTACCAGCGAAAGCACCCTGTATATTAAGGAAATTTGCACCTCCTACGCGAAATAATTTCCTATGACTTTTCCTAAATGCGTTATTAGCATTTTATGCTTTTATAAGATCATTAGTTAGATTAGTGTATTATCGTAGGATCTGAACATGTTGTAGGTACAAGCATATCGAATTACCCATTAAAATTCGACGTAATAAATTGCTCACACAGAAAAAACAAGAAACGCAAGACAATATCTCTAATCTACATCAAAATACACGTTATTGTCTCGCTTAATTTCGCAAAATTACGCTAATAAAGCAAACAATAAACTTAAAATTATACAAAGGAATTTTAAACACCGGTATCGGGTTTACCTAATTTAAGCGTTTTGAAATTTCGTCGAATTTTAAAAACTTATCTATAAGCTCGATATGAAATCACTTTCATGCCTGTGCAATTTTATTATTTGTAATCTGTCATTTAATTGTAATAGAATCCGATATCAAATGACATAGACCAATCAGTAATCTAGAGATGTTTCCTCTTACACGGAAAAAAATTTTACAGCCAATTAAAATGCAGAAAAAAAAATCTTTAGCAGATAAATTGTTAGTAAATGTTGTGAATTACACTTGATTATTAAATAATAATAATAGTAGTAACCACCATGGATGAAGACTGCAGGGAAGGACTGACGCAATATATCCGGCGGCACAAAGTAAGAGAGACTTGAAAACTAATAATTACTATGCTAATAAGACCATTATTAGATAAATATTAATCTGTAACAAGATAACGTGTCATTTTAAGAAGCAGTATCCTCCATATTAACAATAATATAAACCATTTTTAAGGCACGAATTATAGTTAAGTACTCGAGCCACCGGACTAAACTACACTGCAACATGCACCGCAAATATTATTATATCATGGAGAAAACTATTTGTTTTCAGCAATTTGTTAATTTGTACACAAGTTACTGCACATTTTATTGTGTATTTTTATCACCATATTCGTTAGTTTTATTTTCGCCGATACGTTCTTTTTTTATTGGCTTATTCTGTGGAACATTGCGCAATTTACGAATAACGTTGATTAATGGTTACATCAACGAAATAAGGATAATATAAAAGCCAAGGCTCTCAATAAAATGTAAATTTGGCACGACGAAATACTTTGTGTATTATTTGACAATCCTTTGTGATGCTATTTTTTAAGCTGTCGTCATTTGAATTGAATTCCCATCATTTTCATGCAAATGTTCAAAATACGGAAGCTTAACATATTTTTAGAACATCCATGTTAGAATGTTTATAAGACATTTTCAAATTTATGGATCGTGGCATTCAATGGCAGATGGGGACAATCCAAAACTATTTTTCACCCTAATTTTAGATATGCTAGTTTCATACTATCCACACTTCGAAATTTCGAAAATCTTTATTATAAATACCTTTGTTCCTTTGTCATAAAAAAAGTTCAAATTTCTAATGAACTTAACTTCTTTGTACTTTTCCAGCATCTTCAATTTTCCGTTTAAATGGTTTTTCGAGTAGGTGACAAAATTTTTCACTTCAATTTCAAAAATGCTATTTCTTACCAAAAAATTCCAAAATCTATCATATCTCTACGAAATTTTAAGCAAATTTCGGAATTCTGTATGAGAAGCTTTAAAATATTCCCATTTTCGCGAAATCTCTAAGTTTCAGCAGCAAGTGACAAAAATTTAAAACCCTTTTTCACTTCAATTTTAGAAATACTTATTTTAACAGAAAAATTCCAAAACTTATCGAATATCTCCGAAATTGATGCATTTTTCAGCATTTAACAAACATAAAAAACTCTTTTTCACTTTAATTTTAAAAATACTAAGTCTAACCAAAAAAATACGAAGCTTATCAAATACCTACAAAATTTTATACAAATTTCGAAATCCTATATGAGAAGCTTTATAATATTCCCATTTTCGCGAAATCTCTAATTTGCCGAATTATATTTTAGCAATTGACAAAAACTGAAAATCGCTTTTCACTTTTGTTTTAAGAATACTAATTCTAACCCAAAAAAATTCGGAGCCTATCGAATATCTACGAAATTTTACGCATATTTCGAAAATCTACATTAGAAGTTTTAAAATTTTGCCATTTTCGCGAAATCTCCAATTTCCCGGACAGATGCAAATTTCGGCAGTTGACAAAAATTAAAAGCTTTTTTTACTTCAATTTTAAAAATACTAATTCAAACTGCGAAATTTCGAATTTTATCGAATATCTACGAAATTTTACGCAAAATCCGAAAATCTATATAAGGAGTTTGAAAATTTGACCATTTTTGTGAAATCTCCAATTTTCCGGATAGATGCATTCTTCAGCAGTTGACAAACATTAAAAGCTCTTCTTCACTTCAATATTAAAAATAGTAATTCTTAAAGAAAAATTCTGAAACCTATCGAATATCTACAAAATGTTATACATATTTCGAAAATCTGTGAGAGGTTTTAAAATTTTACCATTTTCGCGAAATCTACAATTTTCTGGACCGATGCACTTTTCAGCAGTTGACAAACATTAAAGGCTCTTCTTCACTTCAATTTTAAAAATACTAATTCTAACCGAATAATCTCAAAATCTATCGAATATTTACGAAATTTTGCGAATACTTCGAAAACCTATATTAGAATATTTTAGATTTTACCATTTTCGCGAAATCTCCAATTTTTTGGTCAGATGCATTTTTCAGGAGTTGACAAAACATTGAAAGTTCTTCTTCACTTCAATTTTAAAAATACTAATTCTAACGGAAACATTCCGAAACTTCCAATATCTACGAAATTTTACGCAAAATTTGAACTAATTATAAGAGTAAACATTGCGAAATTTTTGGCAAATTAACTTTTTTCATTTTAATCTTGATTTTCACGTAAAAAAGTGCAAACTGCAGGCATCTTCATCCACTGGCCCTGTAAATCTGGTGCAATTGGAGTTTCCGTTGTAAGCTTCGAAATCTGTAAGCCTGTCTCAAGAGCATTGCCTAACCTAAAACCATGAGGTGCATTGTATGTAAAAACGAGAAAAAAGATGTGATGGTTGTGTCAGAAGTCCCCACAAGAATGTTTCATGCTCATGATTGACTCCTACCGAGATAAGAGTAATGGAACTGAAGAACAAACGGGTCCTGAAGTTCCTCTGTCCGGATTGCTCATCGGGACTGTTGGCGGTACCAAGCCTTATTAAGGCAATCAAACATCTCAAGGCGGAAGTTCAGACATTGAAAACAAATACCTCAAATACAACCTCAACAACACCAAACGAATTCATAATGACATGCAGAAGCGATCCTCTAGTTTAATGGTATTTAACCTTTCGGAGAGCGATATGGATAAACAAAAGTGGATTCAGAACTATCAAGGTTATTCTCTCGAACCAAAATGAGGTAAACTTCATTATAAAACAACGTACCAAACTCAAGGGTAGGAATATTTATGTCAGCATAGACTTAACGCAGCGACAGAGGGAACTCGAGAAAGGAATGCGGGCTGAATTGCAGGATCGATTATCTAATGAATCTAATCTATACCGGAGATTCGATAGGGGAATTCATGTAATCATACAAAAAAAAACTCCAACCACCCCATATGAACAGTCCAGAATATTCTATATACTACCAAAATGTTCGTGGCCTACGTACTGAGCTGAGCACCCTCTTGACTTCGGTCACCTTATGTGTACATAAAATACTTGTTTTTACTGAGATTTGGCTGTGTGCACAGGGCCGTATTACCCAATAGGCTAAGTAGGCTACAGCCTAGGGGCCCTTGACTTGCGGGGGCCCTTGAATCCACATACAAATCCGATAATGTAAGAAAAAAAAGTTTTTTTTTATGGCAGTGGCACACACACTAGAGGCAGACCCTATGGCGCTCGACGAGCGGTGTGTGTGCGAAGATGTTGATTGACACGGCTCTTGAATATTTGTAAGTTGTAATTAGTGGGAAACAGATGCCGTGGGAGTGAGTTCCACAGTGATGCAGTGCGCCAGACAAAGGAGTTCTTATAAAGCGATGTTCTAGGTGTTTCTAGTTGTACGACGAACTGGTGCGCTCTTGCCGTCTGTCGTGACTGTCTGACAGGAGCTGCCAGGGGCGGGAAGAGGCGGACCAAATCCTGGGAACATCTGCCGTGAAAGTATCTGTAAAACAGAGATATCTCGGCTACATGTCTGCGGTGTTTCAGACTATCTAGATTCCGGGTCAACTACGGGTCACCGACGAGACGCACAGCTCTCTTCTGAATGGAATCCAGCAGCTTCAAGGTATGCTTTGGTGCGGCACCCCAGATATGTGAGCAATATTCCAGGCACGATCTTATTTGCGCTTTGTAGAGCAAGAGCAACTGCTGCGGTGTATAGAGTTTTTTGTTGCGAAATAGCGCACCAAGCTTCTGGGAGGCTGATTTTGCGATGTTAGCAACGTAGTCATGCCAGGACATAGTTGACCGAGATACTCAGCAGTCCGATTGACGAGGATGAAGGAATGGTCGACCCTGCCATAATGATGTCAGGGCCCGCTGTATTGGCCCTCTTGGTAAACGTTGTTGCTTGGGTCTTTGCTGCATTGAACTGGACCAAATTTCGGTCGCCCCAAGCTTGAACTTTCTCCAGGTCTTGATTAATTGCTGTAATCTGCTCCTGTCTGCGGTGATGAGTCTCGGTCGCTGGTAAGGGTTTTTCTGATCTAAAGTGGGAGACAAAGGTACTGTCATCTGCAAAACTGTAAACAGGATTATTTGTTTCGGTCAGAAGATCATTAATATAGATGAGGAACAGAGTTGGTGAAAATATTGCGCCCTGAGGCACGCCCGCGTTGATAGTGAATGTGTCCGAGATGTGTCCATCGACTGCAACGTGCATAGATCGGCTCTTAAGGAAACTGACAAGCCAGCTCCAGAGAGAGGCTGGCAGTCCGAAGGACGGTAGTTTGTTGAGCAGTCCGTCATACCAAACTCTGTCGAATGCCTTTGAAAATATCCAACGCAATCGCTCGAGACTCTCCGTAGTTCTCAATTGCCCTACTCCACATATGAGTGACATAGGCCAGTATATCTCCTGTCGATCTCTCTTTGCGAAAGCCGTATTGATTATCGCTGATTATTTTGTTGTTCTCGAGGTACTTGAATAGTTGCTGATTGACTACACGTTCCATGACTTTGGAGATTATTGGCAGCAAGACAATTGGACGATAATTTGAGGGCGTGGTTTTCTTTCCTTTTTTTGGAACAGGTTACACTCGAGCCACTTTCCAAGAAGATGGGTAAATCCCTTTTCCGTGGAAAAAACGGGTGTTAGTTCGTTGGAGCAGTTCTTTAATACGATGGATTCCGTCCGGTCCTGATGCCTTTTGCGTATCTAGATTTTTAAGGATTTTACAAATATCACGGTGATGAAATTTGACTTCTGCCATGGTAGTGTTGATCTTCGATATGGTGGGGAGAGCCTTGCCTTGGGGGACGTCTAAGATAGAGTGCGAAGAAAACATTTTGGCGAGCATGTTTGCTTTTTCCTTGGCTGTAGTCGCCGTGATGCCACGTTCGTCTGTCAAAGGTGGGAGAGACGTTTCTGTAAAATTGTTACTTACTGCCTTTGCTACCGACCAGAAATTCCTGGAGCCACTAGGGCATTGCAAAACTTTATTCCTGATCCTTTGATTGTGTTTGTTCTTAGTTTCATCGATAACACGCTTGCAGTCGTTTCTCGCTTCGACAAAATAATTGCGATTTTCAGCGGTCTGATTTTGCTGCCAGTACTTGTAGGCTTGCTGTTTCCTACCCACAGCTCTTTCGCATCTTCTGTCGAACCATGGCTTTCCTTTTAATGGTAACTTGATGGAATTTGGGATGTATGCTTCCATTCCTGAGGAGATTACTTGCGTGATCTTTTCGCAGCAGACTGACGGGTCGTCAGCGCCAGAGCAGACGTCGAGCCAAGAAAAATCTAGGTAGAACTCCCTTAGATCGTCCCAGTTTGCAGAATTGTAATGCCAGATTTTGCGAGGCAATAGTTGATCCTTCTGTATGAGTGGCAATTTACAAACCGTTGTAATAAGTTTGTGGTCGGAAGTACCTAATGGCGGACCAACTGTAACTGTGTACTGGTCAGGATTGGTGGTTAGAAAAAAATCCAGGAGGGCGGCGAATTCGCCCCTCTCTGAGATTCGAGTTGGTTCGTCTACAATTTGAGTAAGCCCGCAGTTGATGGCGAATGCTTCAGCCTCTCTACCTTCGTTATCGGTCTTGTTGTGATGTTTGAACCAGTTGGTGTTGTGGGCATTGAAGTCTCCCACAACGATTATTTCTGAACTGGGGTGATCAACCTGTATTGAGTAAAAAGTGGTAGCTAGTGTTGAAAAAAAGCTTTGGTAGGCTCTATCGCTCGGAGGGCGATAGACAACATATAAACTTGGTTAATCCCTTGGCGGTGAACTTGAGCCACATGACGTCAAGGTGGTTCGGTTCGAGTGTTTCCTCGCGATGATATGAAAGGCCGCTTCGGACAAAAAGGCATATTCCGAACTTATGTCTAAATCGGGTATGTAAGTCGTAACCAGGATAAGGGGTTCACTGTTGTTGTAGAACATACCTGTGTTTCTGTAAGGGCTAGTATGTGTGGTCTATTTGCTTGTAGATGTTGGTGTACCGAATTTATGTTTGTATTTAGGCCTCTTATGTTGCAGAAATCAATTCTAAATTGGTTCGGTATCTTTGCTGTCTGTGAAATGCGGAATGAAGGGCTCCCAGGGCCACCCAGCGCCCGGAGATCCGAATGGCCGGGGAGTTTACCTCCGGAATATTTTCATCCTGGAAGGACCATCATGTCCATAATATTATATTCCTACTGTGGAACCCGGAACCACCAGCGCGGAATCGGAACGCGATTAGGGAAAACCACTTAGCGCTTCCCAGTTCTGGTGGGGTGGTCTTTCACCGGACGATGCGAGTAGGCGTATGCATCTATCACCTAGGGCCGCTTCCACTGGATGCATCAGCCTCAGACTCTTTCCTTTGGCGGTCCCTAGTCTGACAGGGGTAAAAATAGGGTTTGTTGGGTCACTCCCTAGTGATCAGCTCCAGACTTTGTACTTTGGTGTTCTCCAGCCTGGAGGAGGACGATGGGATTTGATGGTCCACATCCCGTGGCAATTCGGAATGGCGGGGGCGTCACTCCCCGTAATCCAACTGCTCTCACCAGTTTCAGTTTGACGTCCCTGCCAGCAGGGCAGTAATTTCAACACCTGTCCATACCACGCTGCCCCCCCCCTTCGCCGCCTTCCCCCGTGCAAGGCATATAGACATCCATACCCCGCAAAGAACTCGTCAGATACCCACGGAGAAAACTACACTTTCACGAAAATAAAGAGGGTGAAGTTGAATTCAGTGGTAGATATAATATGTTCATAAATACTTTTTATGTTATAATCGACAACATTCTTGCGGAACTCAAGAAGCGACAAACTGCTTATCTTAACGTTTCAAATATGTTTGGGTTTTTATATTTAGAAAATTATTCTGAAGAGAATATTATATTACAGGCAAATGTGCTCCAAGAGCACTATCCAAACGATTTAGACCAAAGTTTAGGAGCCGAATGTATTCGTTTTAAATATTTTATGTCAGAAATTAATTCGGAAATTACCAATCCAAGGGAAATGTTAAAGTTTATAAGACAAAAACAATTAACGTGTAGTTTTCCAAACGTAGATATTGCGTTAAAGATATTTTTAACCATGGCAGTAGCTAACTGTAATGGGGAAAGATCATTTTCTACATTAGAAAGGGTAAAAAGTCATAAAAGAAATTCATTAGGTGATGAAAAAACTAATCAACTTTCCTTGTTGGGTATAGAACACGATCTTCTCAACAGAATTCCTACTGAAAATATTATTGAGAGTTTTGCGACCCAAAAATCACGAAAACGAGCATTCATTTGAGTACACACCACTATCTAATTATTTTTTTTTAACGAAAATGTTTTGTGTTAATGTTTTAAAATATTCTTTGATTTTTTATGTCTTTTGAAAATAAAAATTTATTTTGTAAATCAAGATATTATTATAATATATACCTTTAAAAACTATTTTTGTTTCTGTTTCACATTTTGCTTCTTCTACCTTACCATAAAATATGCTGAATGCTCTGGATAGGGGGCCCTAAGTAATTTTTAGCCTAGGGCCTCTTCAATGGTTAATCCGGCCCTGTGTGTGCAGGTATTCATGATGTCGAACTAGGTTTGCAAGACTACAATATTTACCGATGTGATCGTTCGGCTTTTACTAGTACCGCCTCCCGAGGCGGTGAGGTGCTGTACTGATAGCCATAGATAAATATTAAGGGGGCTGATAGCGGTACATAAAAGTTTTAACAGCTCTATCTGTGATTCATCAACGGACGTTGAACAGTTATTCGTTGTCGTTTGCACTGAAGCTTACAGGCTGCTCATTGGATTTGTTTATATCCCACCAAAGTCAAACTGTGATAAATATATCAGTTTCTGTGATAACGTAGACACACTATATTAGACTTATCGAGGCAGTAAATTGTGTCTCCTAAGTAACTTTAACCTGGCAAATGCTGTATGGGAAACTCCTGATAACTATGGATCTGGCGCTATGTCCGGTCCTCTTTCGCAGGCTCAGGAATCGGAATTCATTGAGACTCTTTCAAAACATGTCTGCATACCAAAATATGTTTCAAGTAAACAATGTTGTTAATTCCCATGGTTCGATGCTGGACTTGGTCTTCTCGGGAAGTGTCATGACTACTGCTGTTGCGATAATTGCAGCAGAATCCATCATACTTCCTGATACTTTTCACCCTCCATTGCTGATTGAGGTGTATGACTCGGCCAACCACCGGAATCTTGTTACCCGTCAGCCCTGCATTTTCTATCATGATTAAGTCACCTGACTATGAATCTCTCAATCAGTATATTGGTGCACAGGACTGGGACATGATTCTTCGGTCTAAACCTGTGAAGGAGATGATTAACACTTTCTATGTCATATGGTATGTCGCTGTCCACTGTTTTGTTCCTGTAAAGAGGTTGAGTAGCAGAAAGTTCCCGAGATGGTTCTCTCACGAATTGAAATCATTGGTGTTTCTGAAGAGGAGAGCGCACGAGGCGTGGAAGCGGTCAGGAGTGCGTCAGAATTATGGTGAGTTCTCAAGACTCAGGTCGCAGTGCAAGACTATGTCTCGGGCCTGTTACAATGATTTAGTGCGAGACTCTGAACTATCTATAGTGAACTTTAATAATATTAAGCCGTTTTAGAATTTCGTTAACTCAAAGCCTAAACAGTGCGAGTTGCCCTCAATGCTGAATTATAATGATACTTTTGTTCTGAGTGGTCCAGATCTGGCGTACTTGTTTGCAGAATTCTTCCAGAGTGTGTATTCTTATAAGGAAATTGTTGTGAGTCCTGGTTCTTCCGCGTCATCCTTAACTATACCTGATTATCGCATTACCATTTCTGCTATATATGAGGAACTATCCAGATTAATTGTTACAAAGGGTCCAGGACCGGACGGTGTCCCCCCGTCTCTTCTTAGAGCATGTAGTTTTGTATTGTCTCGTCCATTGTTCATAATTTTTAATGGATCAGTTAAAACTGGCTTGTTTCCTGATTACTGAAAGGTAGGATATATAATTTCGATTCACAAGCAGAGAGACAGAGCGAACGTTGCTAACTACAGACCTATATGCAACCTTAGCACAATACCAAAACTCTTTAAAAATCTGGTAAGTAAGCTGCTGACTCCACAATTAAATATTAGTATCATTGAACAACAATTTGGTTTCCGTTCCAAACGTTCCACTGAGTTAAATTTAATCATTTATACATACTTTCTTTCCAGAACCCTTGAGCGGGGCGGTGTGGTTCACTCTGTATACACGGACTTCTCTAAGGCCTTTGACACGGTGAATTACATGGTCCTTTTAGCAAAATTACAAAAGCTTAGAATTACGGGAGCGCTTCTATCTTGGATCAGCAGTTACTTAGACCATCGTTATCAGATCGTTAACGTTAATAACTTCCAGTCAGTGGAAATTGGCGTGCCTTCTGGGGTACCTCAGAGATCTCACTTGGGACCCTTGTTGTTTGACATTTTTATTAACGATATTTCTTCATGTTTCCGAAAAAGTAAATTCTTGTGTTTTGCAGATAATCTCAAGATCTTTGCGGGGGGTATCCAGCTTGGAAGACTGCTCGAGCCTACAGGCTGTGCAGATTAGTTGAGTGGTGTAATAATGGAATGGAGCTTAACGCTTCTAAATGCAAGGTTGTTTGTGTTTGAAGGGGTCGAAATTCCGTGGCACGATTACAAAAGCTATGTACAGTTGTCAACAGTGGCAGAGGCTAGGGACTTGGGTGTTGCCTTTGATTCGTCATTGTCATTCATTCCTATATGAGAGGTTCCAAAATATTACCATTTTCGCAAAATCTCCAATTTCCTAGACAGATGCATTTTTCAGTAGTTGACAAACACTAAAAGCTCTTCATCACTTCAATTTTAAAAATGCTAATTTTAAACGGAAAATACCGAAATTTTACGCAACCTCCGAAATTCAATATGAGAAATTTTCAAAGTTTCACATTTTTCCGAATAGATGCATTTTTCACCAGTTGACAAAAATATTGAAATTTCACTTCAATTTTTAAAATACTGATTTTACCCGAAAAATTCTGAAACTTATCGAATGTCGAAAAAAAATTACTCAAATTCCGATTATCTATATGAGAATTTTTAAGCGTTTCACATTTTTCCTAATTCTCTATTTTTCCGGATAGATGCATTTTCAGTAGTTCATAAAATTTTTAAAATTTTATCTCAATATTATAAATACTAATTTTAACCGAAAAAATCTAAAACATATCAAGTATGTACAGGGTGGCCCGTTTAAGAAGGGCCTATACCTTATCTCGAAAACTACGGGGGTTGGAAAAAAAATTTAAATACAAAAGTTGTTCCTAGTAAAATGATCTTTATTTTTTTTGTATTGTTTTAATCGTCACTTTTTT